>JARHVA010000019.1:5765000-5915000 GCA_037957365.1 Torreya grandis | reverse complement strand
CCACATGTATCAGTTCATATATCTAAATGAGTAATGTTACTTATGGATTTTAACTTAAAATTCATGTGTCAAAAATACAAAAAGGGATGATTCATTAAAAATAATTTAGTTATAACACCATCAGTTGACATATTACCAATCAATGATTTTTTCATAATG
Organism: Torreya grandis; assembly: GCA_037957365.1. Lineage (NCBI taxonomy): Eukaryota > Viridiplantae > Streptophyta > Pinopsida > Cupressales > Taxaceae > Torreya > Torreya grandis. The sequence continues at coordinate 5,914,841 of JARHVA010000019.1, read as the reverse complement.
ATATTTTTACATATCATATTTAGATCATGTATTTTGATGGATCCAAATGCAAAAAATCATTAGAGTTTATATAGTTCTCATCACTCCTCTGGGTAAGTTTATGTCATCCACATTTAATTAAGGTTTTTAATGTATAAATAATATAACATGATATAAGTAATTGATACTTGGTTTATGTAATGTGTGCACATTGAATCTAAAATCTATTCTAGTGTATGGGGATTCTCAACTTTTATTTAATCAATTTTAAAATATTTATCAAAAAAAAGAAGAAAAATTGATCCCATATAAATAAATTTTACAATGATTTAAGACCTAATTTGAGACAATTGTGATAGATAGAATAGGTCATAATGATAATTAGCATGAAGATGTAAGGACAGAAACAAGATCAAGATCTAATCTTCAGATTTTTTAAATATTGTTTACATAGGACTAGACACTTGCATCAACATTTGGATACTTTCATTGACACATATGTCTTGATTTCAACAAATATTTATAGTAAGGAATACTCATTATATTTAAAATTAACCACATGGAGCTTTCTAATTTTTTTGTCGCCTTTATACTAATATATTTTATTAACACACATAGGATATAGATGATTGTTTATGGATCAAATCATAGATCTTCACCTTATGTCTTTGTACCTTTGTAAAAATGGGTTAGTGGATTCATGAAGTCGAGATAACCTCAAGGACTCCTCTATCAATTAGTGTTGCTTACATAGTTAATACTCAAAAGAGGTCCTCAAACATATGTATTTATACCTAAGTGTTGGCTTGTGTGTAGACAAGGGTGAAATATGATATATGCAAAGACACGTAATGATATATATTATAACTTTAAAAATACTACTCATGGAATTATCTTTGAATTCATCATACCTATAATATGACTACTCCTATTATTTATATAGCAATAGGGAAGAATATGGTAGTTTTGAATACTTAAAAGGTGTTTTGTTATATGTGTGATTAGTAAGTTTTTTAATATGATTGGTGATAATTAATGGTATTTATTTTGTATTTATACCACATATTTTTAAAATATTTCATGTAAGGGTTAAATAAAACAAATGGTTGACCCATAGGATTCAAAATATTTACAAATTAGATGACTTTTGAGGTACGAACACTAGATAAGAATTTGGACACATACATTGGCACAAGTGTCTAGAAGGATAGGAAGCTAATAATAAGGATATTAAACTAAAATTTAAGGATATATATATATATATATATATATATATATATATATATATATATATATATATATATATATATATATATATATATATATCATTTTTTTAATATTTTTTTACTATTCAATAGATCTTGGTCATAAGAATGATAAGGTTGGACTAAAATATAAGAAATTTGGCATAGTGAGATAGTGAATGTGAGCCTTTCGGTAGTAGGAAGGTTTATAAATGAAGGGTAGATACTTGATAGGTATTTATAAAGTATATAATAATAATATACTATATAAATAAAATTTTATTATTTACATTAATCAATTTACAAATATTTATCAAATAAAAAAATAAAATTTGATCCCATATAAGTAAATTTTATAATGAATGAAGACATAATTTGATACAATTATGATATAGAGTATATATCAAAAATATAATTGACATGAATATGTTATGGATAATTTAACTTATATTATTCCTATTGACATCAATGATGATCCTACATTTTTTATGATAAAAAATTACAAGACCCACCAATTACTATAGTTGATGTAGATGCCCTAATTTTTTTAATATAGTATGGGTAAAGGTGAGGGTTTTGAAAGGCCTCAAAAAAATTTATAGTGGAGAAAGAGATATATAGAAATAAAAATTCACTAGAAACATCTTTACTAATTGCACTTTATCAAAGATACTGCATCAACAAAATACTGACCACCAACAATCCTACAGACAAACTTTAGCTAAAATTCTAAAAACCTCTCTTCAACATTTGGCTTTATGAAACCTAAGAGATTTTTCCCTCATTCCAAATTATGTTTGAAAATATGGTTTTTATATGAGTTATAATTTTGTCTTTCTTCAAAGACCTTGGGATTCTAATCATATTTTGAGTCTTGAGGAGAAATGACTTATCTCTAAAATATTATGAGTTCCTTTAGCCATTTATTTGGTTGTTTCCTTTATTCACATTTATCTTTGGTTGATTCTTCCTTTTTTTTGTCCATTCCAACTTCAATGTTATTTTTTGTTCTTCTAGATTTTGTTCTACTTTTGCCAACCTCTAGATTTAGACCTTTGGTTTCTTGATTTTAGGTTTCCCAAAAATCCTTTCTACTTATTTCATGATCTCTCCTTTTTTAATATATTTTATTATTTTGAATCCTTTATGATATAATTTCACACAAGTACTTTTAGTATATACTCCTTATAGGTTATCTATGTGTTTATTTCCTTTTTGTCTACTAGTTTTGGGTTGCCAAAGTTTAGTTTTATAGAAGTAAATGGATCTTTATTTCTTGAAAGATCCACAAACTTTTATAGTACTTCCCCCTCCTAGTTTTTTATTTAATTGACTATTCACTTAAAGAAAACCACCTTTAACAAGCCAATGTTTAGCTTTATAAAGGCAAAGGCATACTTGTTAATTGAATGAATCATCTTGGGTGCTTCTTTCTCTTGGACCTTAATGTTTAATTTTAATTATTATTGCCTAATTTATTTTAGTTTCAATATGCATTATTATTATTACCCCACTTTTTGTTTCCATTTAATGATCTGGGTCATAGCCTTTCAATCAAGATAGCTATTGGGATTTTGACCAAATTTGTCATATTTAGTACAAAGTTCCTTCTCATGTTCATAAACAATTTTTTGAGCCCATACACTATACTTGGATTATAATTGAATGTAACATGGGATAATTGTGTCTTATAACACATTAATGTATAAAATAGTGAAGATATGTCTCTTTCTTGAATTCTTGACTATTGTACTCAGCATAACACCATTATTTTTTTTGGATAGGGACCCACTATATTCTAAAAGGTATAAGATTATTTTGGTTATATTATTTCATGGAGATTTATATGTTTCACCTAACTTCACTATTTGGTAAACACAAATGGACATGTTTTACTTATTCAAACTAACTTATTAATACTCTTTCAAAGTTTTGCATATACACATGTTTTTAGAACATATGCAATTTTCAAAGTCTTGAGATTTGATGAAATTAGTCTTAGGAACTTTTATTTGGAAGTTGATATTTTGAATTCTTCAATCCTTTTCAACTATATTAACCTTAGCAAAAAATATTCTTCAAAACTTTTGTTCGTAGGTTTTTTTTGGAAATTTTGTTTGTAGATTAGGTCTTCATAACTTTATTCACCATGTATGCATGTCTTCAACATTTATGTTTGTTGTGAGTTTGCTCTTCAGATTTTGACCTTCACAAATTTTTCACTTCAACAAAAAAAATTAGCATTTACTCTTTGGAAAAGTGGTTAGTGTTTGATCCTAATTTTTTGATCTTTAGTGAAAGTGTTTGGCAAAACTAATCAGAGAAATATTTCAAAACAAGTCTTCAAAAATTTTGGTTCAGAAGGTCTTAGCTATATTTTAGTCTTTAAAATAAGTGTTAAAAAATTTTGATTCAAAATTTGGCCATTGGAAAAGATAACCCTAGTATCCTTCAAAAAAATATGTATGTTATTGGCCTTTAAAAATTTTGTTTGCAAGATATGTTTAATTCATAAGAATTCAGGTTGACTCAGTTTTAAAGAAACAACCAACTCTTGACTACTAAAACCTCTATGGAATAATTTAATTAGGGCATAAAAAGAGATATAATGACACCTATCAAAGGTAATGGAATGCCATTCCTCTGAACTTCTATAATTTCTACATGGAATACCTACCAAAATAAAGTGGAAAAGTTTAAATTAGATGAGTGAATAAAGTATAGAGACATTAGAAATTAATGGTTCATGAACTAGAATTCAATACCAAAATATATATCAATGAATTAAAATAAAAAGCTATTCCCATTGATCACAAACAAGCTTGAGTTAACTTGCATCCTTGAGAACTCAAATCCCTAGTTACCTATATTTGAATTAAGAGGTTCTTCTAGAATAGCCAAGCCATTAAATTGAATAACTTGAACTTTGTCAACTTAGAAAACTAACAATGGCTTATTCATCCAAAACATTCAGGGTATCCCAGCCATTGTTGAGGTTTTCTATGAAAGACTCTATCAAGTAAACAGACACTATTTTTAACCCTACAATGTTCAATGACGATTATGCCAACTACTTAGCTCTATGAGACATAATTAGAAAGGTTGATGCACATATTTTTGAAGAAAATTTGACACTAGCATAGAGGTAATTAGATATATATTTATTTCCCCTTGAGTGATAAGGATTAAAGTTTTCAATAGCCAAGCCAAGATTATACCATGCATTGACCTACTATGAGACGTATTCTTTATGAGCAAGGTAACTAAGGGTACTTTCTTACATCATGTGGATCACAAAACCATCATCACCTAAATCTTATGAGATGCCTTTCAAAGGTAATTATCCCTACCTATTTTAGATGCAAAATTTGATTTTCATAGAGTGGTAACATGGAAGAAGAGAAATTCAATTGATAAAACACTAAGCAAGTGGATCATCCATAGAGAGACTAACATCCTTAATGAGAAGTAGTTAGTACTTATAACTAAATTTTTTATGGGAGTTTGTATTGAGATGGCCCTCTTGAATTAGTTTTATGACTACCCTAACATCAAATTAATTCACCTCAAATGGGTTTCACTAATATATTTATTGATGACCTTAGAGCTAACCTTTACTCTAAGAGAGATAATCAGTTCTAAGATGCAAGAGGAAATTTTGCATAAAGATAAGAGGCCTATAGGAGGCCATTTTTACATGATGTCATACCTCTTATATGTAGTAATGGGCACCATATACCACCATAATGGGTCACTCTAGATTCCAAATCCAAATTTCATCAATAACTAAAGGTGTGACTCTTACTTCTTCATGCATATATATGCCTAAATGATATATATAACTTGAATTATAGAGGATGTATATCTTAAATTTAGAGGGATATTCATGAGTTATCACTACCCAAAGTATCTACTATCATATCTAATATATGTATGCCTAAAGGGGACTAATGGATCTATGTTAATTATATCATGATCATAATTGTAAGGCATAAGTTTATCATGTTGTGCCTCCTTAAGTATGAGCCAAACAAATTATCTAAGTAGGAGATAGAATAAAAGTTATGGCAAGGGACTAATAAGGATTTAAAGAAGAAGAAGAAGAAGAGTTAAATCCATGGATCCTATTTTATGATTGGTATGATTAGTTACATCAACCATAATCACTTTAGAGAGGTTAATAGGTTCAAATAATACTATTCATTGGCCACCATAATGCATAGAAACTGGGACCCTCATGGTCAAATTCAAAAACATATCCAAGGTTTTGGTATTCCATACAAACATGAGATTTTTTACCATGACTACCTATTTTTGAATTCCAAGAGTGATTCCAGAATCCTAAAGAGGTAAAAAATGGTTGGATTGAGTGAAGAAATTTATGAAAATAATCCAAGGGGAGCCCTCAATTTAAATTATGGATGCACATGTTAGGATTCTACCATCACGTGGATGGGTTTTCTTGGACTTATATAATAATAGGCCCTCCAAGTCCTCAATGGAATAGGGGGAACCATGTCAAACATCACCCATGGTGATGAAGATTGTAAAGCAAGAGCTTGGGGTGATAGAAGTTCCTAGCATTACAACTTCCTTTGGGAGAGATGAAGATAAACTAATTTGTATCAAATTTTCAAACTTAGAACATCATACTCATCCTACTACCACATTAGCTCAAGTGACTACAAGCGTGGAAGCCCTAAATTCCCCCACTCAGGGTGTTTTACCCTCCATAAAAAAGGTGACTATTTGATACAAGAGAAAACCAAGATCTTAGGGACTCCTGTGATCCCAACTATTGATATATCACATACAGAAGGACCTATAGGTAAGGAGTATAAATATACAATAGGTGAGCTCACTGATGAAGAGGAAGAATTGTAGAGAGCAAAAGTATTGAGCCTCTAAGAAACTAAAGTAAAGGCACCACTTGAAGTAGACTAATTAGGTGAGGGTGTAATCCCAATTATCTTTATAGTTTCTTCTATTACTACAACACCAATTGTATCAATTGTCTCTCCTATGTTTGTTTATTTTTTATCCTATTTCTCTTAGTCCTAGTGTTTTACCTTCTGTGGTTGTTTTAAAAGTAAAATTTTTGTCTTCTATTCTTGTTGTCTCCTCAATCCCAATGGTTTCTACCATTATAGTTGTGTCTTCATTATCCATTATTCCCACTTCTACTATTGTTACCTCCATCATTAACTTAGCTACCCTGATCCTAAAATATTATCATCTAAGAAAGTTAGGGGAGAATTGGTAAGTGCACACCTACATGTGGCATCCACCCAATTGGGCTTATCAATGCCTTCTTCTAGTCCTACCTAGACTACCAATGTAGTATCATCTAAGAAGGATGGGAAGAATAGGTAGGTATATATAATCCACCCTTTTACCCAATATGGTGGTTTTGTTTGGTCTTATATTATTTTTCCTTCACTACCATACCCATTACAAGTAGACACCTTGAAATAATCTTTAGGGGAATTCTTGGTTGAGACTATAGCCTAGGACATTCATCCAACTGACTCAACTCAATTAGTAATCCCATAGTAGGCAAAAAAATTAGAATCTTAATCCTCTCAAAGAAAAAATCTCACAATTACTAAGTTGACCATAGTAAGCTCAATATTTGATAAATCCATAGGGATTATCTAGAGAGTGAAGAAGATAAAGATTGAAGATGATGTTGGGTGAGGCATAATTTTAGAAGAAAAAAAAGATGTTTTCTCTCTTTTAAACAGAAATAATAGGATACTAGGATAGTATCCTTAGAATGAGGATTCTATATCTTATTTTCAAAAAAAAAAGATACTTTTCTCAAGTTCCATCAATGAACAGAACAAGTGAGAAGAGAGCTTGGGCAAGAATTGGATCAGTTTAGGAAAAAAACAACAAACTATTCATATTCCCATGAAAATTGAGACAAATGTACAAAGTGAAGCTTTGAGGATATTAAACATTTTGGATGTTATTGATTCAATGAGGGATGAATTAGCTTCTCAAATTGAAGCAACAAAATTATTTAATTCTTTTAAGGAAGATGAGAACAAATTAAAATTCCTTCTTTTATACACAACATATAAGGCTTACAGCCATCTAAATTTAATGATACCATTGGAGGCATCTAATACCCTAAATAGAATTTTCATTAAAACACAATAAGTACGAGAGTGGATAATTTTAGTTCCAAAAATTTCATGAAGCAAGTGATCCCTTTTCTAGTGTCAATTTCTAAGTCATTAGCCCAATTATTGTTTGAAATTTTTCCTTTGAAAAGTTAAGTTCATGTTGAAGTGGCTAGGTGACTTAACTTATTCTTTCCTTAGTGTATTTCCATCAATCATTTTGCATTAGGTATTTCCTTATGTTAATTTAGTCTTTACTTGGTACAAATTCCTTAGAGTCTTTTGGGAAAGATGTTCACATAGATTATCTGAAGGCCATATTCTTTCGAGCTTTTTGTCTACACAAAAATCCTAAAGGGATATTTCCTTTGGGCATTTTATTTGTACAAAAATCTCAAAGGGTTATTTTAATTATTTTGATTAAATTTTAAGGACTTATTTATTTTGACCAAAGTGTATACAAAAAGTCTAAAGGGTCATTTTACCTTTGAAAAATCCCTGAAGGATCATTTTTTTCAAGCAATTTCCCTTACAAAATTCCTAAGGAGCACCTTCAAAAGGTTTGAAGGGTAAGTCTAGAGGGAGAAGGAAACTTTAAACAAGTTTGAAGGGAACTTACCCTTCAACAAAAGTGTAAAGGTCTTATTTATTTAGTAAAACAGCCAAGTCTAATTCTTTCAAGAAAAATCTAGGGTCTAGTTATTTTTAAAAAATTATCCATGACAAAAAGTTTGAAAGAAAACTTGCCCTTCAGGTATTTTTCCTACATGAAAGTCCCAAAGAAATGTTGTAGAGTAAAATTTTGAAATAAATTTTTTTAAATAGTGTTATAACAATGCAAACATCATTGATGGTCATGTGGATGTCAAAATTAGGCTCAACAATCATCTATTAGGGGTTAAATTTGATGATCATATGGACGTCATTGATGGTCATGATAATGTCAAATGATGGGCATGTCACTGTCAAATTTAAGCCATGATATTAATTTATCAAGGGCTTAAATTTGACAACTACATGGATTTCATTAATGAGTGTATGGACTTTAAATGATAGGCATGTAGACATCAAATTTAATCTATGGTAACTATCAATTGGGGCTTAAATTTGATGATCACACACCCATCAAAGACATTCACATGGACATGAGATGATGGGTGTGTGAATTTCAAATTTAAGCCATATTAGATAGATAATGGCATTTAAGCATTTAGATCAGGATTGATGGTCCATTTTGGATCATGGGTTTAAAAGATCAATGGAGGTGGGAATCCAAGCTATATCATATAGAAGACACAAACGTGCAAGGTATACTATCACAAAATGAAGAAATTCAGTGGAAATAGCCACATTTTAAGGTTTTTTAATAGATTAAATGATTTCCATTTGATCATGGAGGTAGGCTCTTTTTTAGTTAATATTGATATTTTATTTAGTTTCTTTCTTGTTCTTTCTTTCCTATCCCTTATTTGTATATAGTTCTTATACATGTTTTTTTACTTTATTTTGTGTTGTTCTTTGTTATTTTAAATAAGTATTTTCAATATAGTGCTCACCTTGGGTTTCATCTAGTCTCTCAAGGAAGGACCTTCTAAGTTGGGAGTGAAGGTGTAGTGGGACTATGGGTCTAAAATATGAGTTTGATGTTTTTAATTTTAGGGGGGCTGGTAAAGACAAATAAATAGACTAATCATTCCCTAAAATCTTGAACTTTATTTTGATATAAGCCTAATTTTGATAAGTTTTGCATATACAAGATGAAAGTTTGAATTATTGAATCACAATCATGCTTGCACTTAAAACAACATTCATTACCTAGGGTAAAGTTTGTAACCAAGGATGATTGCCTAAATATTAGACACTTGACCAAATCCCAAAACCTGACTAACTTGGTTCTTAACCATTGCCATAAAGTTGAAAATGGTCTATAAAAAAGAAAAAAATAAAAAAATAAGAGCTCATTGCAAATTTCAAAAAGTACTTTTTAAACAAAGGTGATTCAGGTAATCTCCATCGAGGTTATAAATGCTTGGCTAAAAGTATAGCAAGGCCTTGAATGGATCCAAAGGCATCTTTGTCGAGGCTATGGACACTTGAATAGTAGCAGAGAAATTCCAAAGCCTTTCTTAAGCTAAAATCATGGGTCTTAATGAATATTCAAGCATGTTGTTAGTCAATGTCAATGTTTAAAGACATGAAGTCTATAAATTAATCTCTAAATCTCATGGTAAAAAATAAGTGAAAATAAAGTAAACACACTGTATGACTAGGTTCTAATATTTGATCCCAATATTGCCTGTGTGAGGCTTGATTTAAACATTACTAGGTCTTAACAATAGTACTTGATCAAGTGGATTGAATAGCCTAGTTATAATTCTGAACCATGATCTCTAAATTTTAAAACATGTTTTTATGAAAATTAACTTAATCAGAGTGTTACTAGTATGTTTACACATTATCTTTATTTGAAGATCATTCACCCCTAGTTTGGTTGGCATATTTATGCATGAATCTGGTTTAGAACTTATCTTAATTTGTTAACATTAGACTTCTAATTTTTAGATTTATAGGTTTAAAGGATCCCTCCTTAAAAATGGATTATGTTTGAGTTTCTTGATTTAATGTCAAATCTTTTACTACCTTTGGTTTGTCAAAGGCCAAGTTGAGTTAATTTTTATCACCCTAAAAACCCTGATTCTAATTACCTTAGCCCAAGTTTTCCCATTTGAATTCAAAATTGGTAGGAACATTTTATGTGGGATCATTTTAAAATGCAATCAACTTATTTAAATTTTTATACTAAGGCTTGGTTGTGTTTATTTACATGACTAAACCCTAGTCTAAAAATCCATGTTTGGTCCCTTTTAGGTCCCAAGATCCTTTAGCCTATCTTTCTCATGGTTTGAACTAATGCATGGTCATTTTTATTTAGTAGAGACCCATTTTATTTCAAGCTTAGTCTAAAACTTTAGCCTAAGGCCTTAACTTGTATTTATTAATATGAATCAAAACCTTGGTCTAAGATTGTAGCCTAAGTCTTATATTATTTCTGAGCTCTGACTTAGTTATATTTTTTGCTATCTATAGGCACCAATAATGTTTTAACCTAATGGATTGTAATCAATGGCCTATATTTACTCAAGAAATTGAGATCAAATGGTGTGAGTTCAAATTCAAAAGGTAAAGCTTACAATGCATGATAAGTGTCAAACATGTTCCCATCGATCAATGGTATATGATTAAGAATACACCTTTCAATTGATGGGGCACATTAAGTCAAGGTTTTAAAATGAGCCCAAAGTGAATGCAGTGATGACACACATTGTAGCCATGTTAGAAAGAGTATTGAGTAGCTAATGGTGTTTGATCTTTTCAATCAAAATCTAATTGAACACATTGATCTGGACTAGAAAGATCCAATAGCACATAATCAAAGGGTCCTTTTTATTTATGTTCTAACTTGGTCTATGGATTTACCCAAAAGTTTCATTGTATTTATTAATATAATGAAACCTTAGGTTAAAACCTTATGCTATATCTCTTTGATATTAAGCACAGGGCCCCATTTTATTTTGTCTTGAGCCTAGTCTAAAATTTGGAAAAAAAATTTACTCATGTTCATTAACATAAATAAAATCTTAGTCCAAAGACTTTAGCTTAAAGCTTTATATTGTTCCTCATATTTTAAACTTATAATTTTTATTGTTCACAGGAACAAATCATGATCGATCTCATGGATTACAATCTGATAATACATGTTTGATCAGGTGAATAGATCTAATGACTTGAGGGCATGGTTGAAAACTCAATACATGGTCCTAAGCTAAAGATTGAGAACATTTCTAGATATTAATGGTATGCGTTCAAGCATACACTTTCCAATATATGGTGCGTATCAAGCCAAGACTTTTCAATGAAGCCCAAAATGAATAAAAGAGCACATTAGCCTAACAAGACTGATTGAGCAAGATGTAGAAATCCCATAGAGCTTCCAAGTGGCACCATTTTGGTATAAGACCCATAGACAGCCAATGGCATTCAATCCTTTGGATCAAGATCAATGACACATACTTAATCTAGTGAGAAGATCCAATGGTGTGAGCTAATATAGACTTTTCAAAAAGCCTAGATTGCATGAGGAAGTGATAAGTGTCTAGACTAGAGTCGATTAATCAACTTAGTCATTTTTAAAGTCCATGGATGCTTAGTTGGATCTGATGTGGCTTGTTAAATGTTGTTATGTGGCAAGCTTTGGTCTAAAATTTAAACTTGATAGCTCTATCTTAGTCAGGGAATAAATTAAAGCATAGAAGAAGGTCAATCAGCGATTCTAAAGCAAATATTTCCAATCATGATCATGGATCATTTACCTATTTGTTGTCATAATAAGATCTTTTTTGGGCCATCATTATAAGAATAGGTTGTTTCAATGTGCATAAAAAGAAGGTAATTATCTGGGAGGTTCTAGCTATATAGGTAACCATTCACCAGCATCTCTAGGAAATTACATATAGTAACAAATTTTGTTTGGAATCTACCACAAAATTCACCTTCTACGTAGGTGTGAAGGGGCATCTTTAGGTAGTTCAACATAAAGATAGAGTTTGTTTGGCTCCTCAAATGTTTTTCTCCCTCCATCTATGCAATCAAGTAGTCAAGAGCATATCTAGGTGGTTGTGAGTCCTCATCATTCCTTGTAGAGGTAGTTTCAACAATTATTTATTATAAATAGACAAAAATCCCAGGCATAACAAAGGGCATTTCCTAGCTGGGAGCATCTTGATGGGACTAGAAAAGTTTGTTGTGTAATTTTTGTAAATTGTAGCCCATATTCCTAGATTTAGGAAGGATTGAAAATATATAAATAGGGGGTTTCCCCTCTATTTAAAGGTTGTTGGTTGTTTTTGGTTATTTTTATTAGTCTTTTCATTCTCTAAGTCTGGGTTCTACAAATTTTATGGGATCAATTGATGTGTGTAGATCTTGTCTCTCTTACTAAGGTGATTATAATTGTACAACCATTTGTAATCTTTGAGAGCATGTTTATATGTCTCCCTTATCAAAATAAAAAACTCACCATACTTGTCCCATTAGTATCATTTTGAATAATTGATGTGTGTAAAGTTTCTTTTCATTATTAATGAAAATGCTAGTGGTTCTTTTCTCTTTATTGTTGATGAACTATAGTCATATGTCTTACAATTCCTACTGATTGGATATTTGGATTTATGTTCACTACTAGTTGTCATTTTGAGCATAGATCTAGGTTATAAATCCCTCTCTATAGTTTAACTTTTAAAATGTGTTATTTAATGACATTCTAGGGTACCCTAGGTCTACATATTAGACAATAAAAATTTTCTTGAAGGTTTATTTATAGTGTATGCTCTAGTTATTTAGGGACCATATAGTATTTATCATTAGCTTGTATCTGAATTTTTTCTACATATTTTGCTAAGGATAATGTCATGAACATTGTAATAGGCCTTGTTATTTTTTAATATGCCACTAGCATTCCACCTTCCATTTTTATATAATCATCTAACTATCCTACCTCATCCTGACCTACAAATAATACACCTTTTGCATACTATAAGTGTTATTTACCTTGAAAAATACATGAGATCATGTATACTTGAAATTTGTTATAGTTTTTGTTTCAAAGTTTAAAATTGTAGTATTTTATTTGACCCCTATATTCTTGAAAAATCTTCAGAATGAAAGTTACAGTCATAGACATATCTATCTTTAGTAGCTTGAATGTGACCTAATGCATTTATACATTCCTTATGACAACCCTTCTTAGGTGGAGTGTACAATTTTGGTTGTGTCCAGGTCACATCTATGTCTCTTTGTGCCAATAATCCCCATGGAGGCTAAATTTCATAATCTCTGCATGTAAGAAAGTTATCCCTTAGGTCTTCTCACCTTAGTTTAGGTAGATCTAGAATTAATATAAAGCTAACCATACCCTTTGTTAGTGCCTCTTAATAATTTGCTCAATTTGATCCATTCTTGATGTCCAACCCTTCCTCAGTTATAGTGACACAATAGCATGTTTCTCATCATTGTTTGTTATTTTATTCAAGTGTGTAAGGTCATATTAGAGAGGTATACAACTAGGAACCAACACTCAACTGACACCATTGTCAAGGACTAAACTAAACTTCTAGTCACTTGTGTTGCTAGGAATTCTTGCAGAGAGCCATGAGTATTTTACCTTGTGAAGTTCTCTATTGTTACTACATTAATCTGACTATCTTGGCTGTCAACATTGCATCACTCCATTATAGATGTGCCAGGAAGGTTTTAAGGTTTGATAATTCAGTTTTTGCTAAGTTTATTACAAATAAATATTAGCATTAAATGTTGAAAGGTGTTTTGTCCCTTTTGAACATTGTTTTGAAAACTTTAATGCCTTTGTTGTTTGTCTCATTAAGCTTCAACAAGTCTAATTTTAGCATGTATCACCAATATTTTGTCAACTATTATATTATAGAATTATGATTCTAGTGGTGACTCTATATTATTTTTTGGTTTTAAGGAAGATTGGTGCCTATTCTAAATATTCTACTAACTTTTAACTTTGATTGTTTACTTATTTGTAAAGCTAGAAGGATTGAGATCAACCTTCAAAAGTGACCCATAAAATAAAATCATCTCTCCTTTGAGTATTCCTTAAATAAGAGGGAGACAAGTTTGGAAGCCTATTGAAGGGAAAAGTTTATCTACTCAGGACTATTTCAGATAATTTTATTTTATATTTTAAGAAAGGAAGAAGAAGAAGAAGAAGAAGAAACTAAATATGAGTATGGTTAAAAAATGTGTTTGATTATGAATAAATTGAATCAAATGATTATAAATAACTCCTATTTATATTGGGATGACGACCTACAAATAAGATAGAACTAAATAAAATGGTTAGTTAGATAGATATCTGAGTAGATTACCTAGCATTAGCTAGATCCAAAAAGCAAAATCTTCATCAGGGGATATTAATCCACATATTTTAAATAATTAAGTTTATAAATAGAATGATAAATTACTTGCATCAATAATTAAAAGGTACTAAAATTGAACACAAAAAATTCATGATAAATAAATAGACTATAAATGACCAATATAGCAATAATCAAGTCAGTACTAGTGCTAAACAGGTCAAGTGTGCTTTAGAAAATAGGATAGGGGCTTGTGAATAAGCAATGACATAGAAAATTAGATTTGGTTGGGGTAAGAAGGTGAAAATAACTTGATATTATTTTCTACCATAGTGACCATTGGTAGTTAGACAAACCATCAATAGTTATTATGTGTAGGCTTGGGCTGATAAGTAGATTAATTGACAAGATTCTAGAAGGCAATTCTAGGGGGTTAGCTTTAGCTGGGCTGATTGAGAAATACAAATAAAATAATTTCATGCTATAAAATAAATAATTATCTTATATAATATTGATCAGATGAGTGGTTAAGGTGGTTGGCTCATTGATAGAGTCTAGTGTGATTTTGGTAGAGTAACAGTACTTGGTTGTCAACCAAAGGGAAGCTAAAAGTTGACTCTCTATCATGATGGTTAGATCATTAGATTACTAGAAGAACACCTAGAAAATAAAGTTATAAATGAAAAAGCTCTTGATCATTGTGAATGATCCATTTCACCTCCTACTCCTCTCTTCTTATAGGCAAGGAAGGAAAGGTGCAATAAGATGTTAATTGGGCCTTCTAATTATAACTTGTGCATGTAATGGCTCACACACAGATTTAGACAAGTTATTTTTAGAAAATTAAGGTAGATTTTTTCATGTTAGTGCTTGGGATGGTAGACCCTAACTATCAATGGTCAAGGTGATCATTGGTGGTCATCCTAACCATAAATGGTCGAGGGCCGAGGTAAAAATGTGGTTAAAGGGTAGGTTTAGTTAGTTGGTCAAACTTACCATGGCTAGGCTCGATTAGGGGTCAAAGGGTCAAATTGGTCCCAAGGGGGTCTAAGGGTGTTTTGAAATTTAGAATCTTGGTGTGTGGATTTTTAGTGTTTAAATTTTGCCCCTTTTTTGTTTTACAATTTTGAATCAACAAGATGTAAAACAAAAACTAATTATAGGTCAAAGTTCAGGTTGCCTTGAGTTAAAGAGGAGGTTTTCCCCCTCAAATGGGATTCAATGAGGTAAAATAGAATCAAGTATAGGTTTGATAAGGTGTATGAAGGTGATGATTATGGTGGATGTCATGAAGATGGGAGATAGGTTAGGTACTAAAGTACAAATAAGTACACAAAGTGTGACAAAAAGTGTGATAGCTAAGATCGTGCATAGACTAGGTTACCATAGCTAATATAAATAAAGGTTGATGTTATAAGTACAAGTGAAAAGTGGACCACATGATTGAATTTAGGCATGATGGTTGGGTACACTCATAAACACAAGTCTCCTAGGTAATGTTTGTGTATTGATGGGTATCCAAGGCAAGAAGTGCTTTGAGTGAAAACACAAATAGTTTAAGTGTCATGGGTATTTGAGGTAGGAAATACTCTTAAGAAAACACAAGTAGGTTAGGTATGCATGAGGTAGTACAAGTTTAAAAGGTTCAACATGTAAAATGTTGTCACTATGGTCAAAGGACTGGAAAAAATTATCTTAAAACATGCACTAGTTAAGTTGAAATAGATCAATGATGAGATGATGAGGTGATGAGGTGGGAGGAGAAGGTAGTATCCATGGGTGGGATTTTGGTCAACATGCACTAAAATAGTGTGATTAAAGATAAAATGGGTAAAAGGTTAAGACCTTGACCATCAATGGTTAGGGTTATAAAGAGTGACCATCGATGGTCTCCCTACTTATCGATTGTTAGGGTGAAAACCCTAAAGCCACAAAGGTTAAAAGTAAAAGTGAATGTCATTTCACTCATTATCATTTTTGACTACTAAGATCTGACATTAGTCATATTGGGTGAATTTATGTCAATGGTGATTATTGAGGTGTACTTATTGAGTTAGATTAATTAAGATGACTGAGGTAGGATGTAGGGTGAGCATAGGCATGAATGAGGATGGGTGGGTCCACAATTTACTCCTCGATGACAGTCAAGGAATGAGGTATGTGGTATCTTTAAATTGGTAGTTTTAGTTTACCTTGTTTATAGCATTGGAATTCATAGTTGATTGGTTGGGCAGTTATTTTGTTGGGTTGGGTTTTATGTTTTATGCCCTATGTAGGTTTGATGGATTTTGGGTCAATTTTATAGGTAAAGTTTGAAATTGATAGGGTGGGGTAGGTGAACTAGGGTAGGGGTAGGTTTTAGGTTATAATTTAGAAGATATTATGGTTTTTTGGGTGGTTTTTGGGTAGGTTAGGTCTATGTAGTGACTGCCAATGATCAACATCTCAAAAGTGATGGATGTCCAACCATCAATGGTCACCATGATCATCAGTGGTCAAGCTAGGTGGAAAAATATTTCAAAGTTAAGGTTTGAAAATGACTCATGATTGTGTTATTTTGATGGTATGTTTATGGTATTGACATGAATGGTTACCTATTTTGTTTAGGGTATAGGTAATGTGGAATACAAGTTTAGAGTAAATATAGGAGAGGGAAAGTGTTTTTTTTGAATAAATGGTCAAATGGGGAAGCTCAAGTAATTTTAAAAAGGGGTAATGGTATAGGTTAAATGAAAGTGATCAAGGTATGGTGAGTTGACTTAGTAATGTTAGTGACTTAGTAACATTATTAAGTTGAAAGGAATGTGGTAAAATGGCATATGAAGGGCTTGATCAGTAATTCTGTCAATAAGGTCTGATATATTAGGTAAGGGGCAGTTGTGGAAAGTAACATAGTTCGTAGAGGTGAAATACTCATTATTAGGTAAGGTAAGGTGAGAAGGTATAGTTCATAGGTAGAGTGTGGTAGTGAACTAAGTTGTTTTCTACTAATTATTTGTAGGCACAAGAGTAGATTCAAATTCATAATTAGGCGTCACATATCTTTGCAAATATTTATTAGGGATAACCCCAATTGATTGGGCACATATAGATGAGGTTAGCCTCAAAGTGATGAGGCACCACCAGCATGTGCCCCATGATGCATCCATGATCATGGCCCTCATCAAGAGATGGGATATGGCCATGAACACCTTCCTACTACCAACTAGTGATCTTATGATCCTATCATAGGATGTCCATAGGATCACTCAACTACCTCTATGAGGTGATCTAATTTACCACATTAAGTAGGAGGAGTGAGATGAGCTATTGGAGCTGATATATGGAGATGACTAGGATCATGTCAGGTGCCATGATGGGGGTTTTAATTACTCTATGCTCTATCATAAGGTGAAGGGTGAGAGGAGATTGGTGATGATGATGATGATGGTAGTGTCATGATTTTCCCGTCCTAACTCAAGCAGTGGGAGATTCCCATACTTTTTTTGGGGGGTTTTAGTTGAGATGTTTTTGGGGTGGATAGTGTTTAGCTAGGTACCTATGATTTTGGTATAGATATAGGGAGTTATGGGGTTTCAATGCCCATAGGAGATATGGTATCAACATCAATCTTATTCTACACGATTAGGCTTACGAGTATATCTGGGTACTAAGGTTGATAGGGTTATCATGGGTGGGTTATACCCGAATAGAGTTCCCAATTAGATTCATGTAGTGGAGAGGTGATTTTGTTTCATTAGGTGCAAGAGGAGGATCTCACAATGAGGATTAGTTTAGGGGTGCACTAGGCATATTGGTGATTGGTGATATTATCTTGAGACCATATGTTGGGTTCCTAGAGTGGGATATTTATAGGAGGTAAACTTTATCCTTATAGAGTTATAGGTGGATCTTTGGCCAGAGGTATGGAGAGGTGGATCTCATCCCATTTTATAGGGTTTAGAGGTAGTTTGGCCTAATACAGGGTATTCCAGGTACATTTCCCAAATGTAGATAGGAGGATGTAGAGATCATATTGTCAGAGCCACATCTAGTGAGGATAGTACTTAACTATGTGGAGCTACTATCCAATATATTGATAGATGATGTAGGATTTATAGATGGCTACATGGAATGGTACCAAGCTTTATATACAACAAAATATTTTGGTGATGGTGATGGTGGTAGGAGGCCTATAGATGTAGACCTAACTAGGAGAGGAGAATAAAGGGCATAGGTACAAGGGACTATCTTGGATGGATAGGTAGGAGTGGCATTAGTCACTACATAGGCATAGGTCATAACATTATAGGGTTAGGTTGATACTCTTATAAGTTATAGGGACTAGGCTAGAGCTTCACTAGCCTTAGTTACATAAGAGAGACTCCTTGAGGTAAAGGGGAGGAGGAATAGTGGTACCTATAAGACCACCAGGCACCATTCCCATGGCACAATACTTGGCCATAGTGGAGGAGTTATGATATTATGAGGCTATAGTTTTGAAAATAGTGTCCTAATGAGCCCTAATGGGGTGAGTATAGAGTGAGCCTGGTGAGTGATGCTAGTGTGGAGACACCAGGTTAGTAGGCTACATCTGTAGGTGGATAGACATGTATTATGGGGGGATAGGCATTAGGACCTAGTGGTGTTCTATGAGATAGTGGTGCCCCTGGGCCATAAATAAGACATAATTTATGACATACTATATATATTTTTATATATCATTTTGATTCTAACATGAAAGCCAATGTGGTGAGATGTACATTTTTAGAAGTGACATGTATATTTATTTGTACACATTATGATGTTATTTGAATCATGAGTTATATATATGATCTATGTTAATTGCTCAATGCTCATGGTCTTAGCTTTGATGTTATGGAATGATGTGATGTTTATATTGATTATGCTCATGTTATATTGATTGTGCTTATGTTAGAGATATAGATGCAGACTCACGTAGTTAGGCATATGATGACATGTATCATGTTTTATTCGTGGTTATGCTTTTTGACATGTATATTTATGACATGATAAATTTTAATGAGTATATGCTTTACTATTTAGATTTAGAAATGTGGTGAAAATGGTTGGTTGCTTTATTATTCAAGGATGTTATGATGTTGTTACACTGATGGATATGCTAATAATATATGTTTTTATTTAGACATGATGTTATGAGTATGCATGTTATTATTTTGTTTAAGGTAAATACACATAAAGTGAGTTTGAATAACTCCAGATATGAGAATGAAGAATATATTTAAAAGACAAACATCTTATTGAATATATCAAATAGTTATAAGAGGATAAGAAGAGGAAATGATTTTTCTTCTTTGACAAAGACTTAAACAAAATAGAAGTTGGATTGGCTTAACGAACATAAGCCCTTTGAATGCTTTGCATTAGTGTTCGTCAGTTGGTTAAAAAGGTGTCTTGACCACATAGTGCATAAAGGGGAGGTGGATGAAAATGAAACCTTCTTGTGAGACTTGCATGCCTCTTCTATAGCTTTTCAAGTATTCACTATAAACAAGTCTATGTAGTGCAAAGTATAGACTGATCGATGTGAGAAGTCTACTCATGAGAGTCGATTATAGCTTTCAATGTTATTTTGCTTATGAGATCCAATTACAGATTTCAAAATTATTGTGTTTCAATTTTTCTATTCCTTGAAAATGGGTTTTTTGTTTAGGAGGGTTGGGGAAGTTGATAAATGTGGGAAGCTTGAAAGAAATTTCTTGTTTTGACAAATGCTTTACTCAGCCATCCTTCAAGGGAGTGGTCTAAGTTTTTTTGCTTTATTTAATGCCTTTGATATTTATCCTTCAAGGGAGTAGTCCACCTTACTTCAATAAATTTTGAATATGTTTTAAATAGTTATCCTTCTAAGGAGCAGTCTATGAGTGCTTAGGAATGACCCATGATCGTTATTGGTTTATATTTTGCCTTTTTTTCTTGTTTGATTTTTATTGACATAGGCTTACTTTTATCAGCTTAAGGGTTCACATTTATGAAGGCAAAAAAAATCACAATAAGTTTAATTGGGTGTAAAGAGGTTTAGGTGAAAATGATCCTAGGAATTTGTCCTATGAAAGGGGTAGAAAGTACCATGAGAATCATGCCATGGGTAAAGCTGTGGTACCCATTCTTCAAGATGAGGCTATGATTGTGATGGATAATCACATGAGTTATATTTAATTAGGTTCCCCTAAAATAGGGAGATGAATGTGATGTGAAATCAAAGGATGAGCTTAAATTAAGATTAAATGTAAACTTGATCCTTATTAACAAAAGATTGAGCATAGATGTGAAGCATTGAGGGCCTTAAGCTTTGGGTTTCCCTCAAGAGAGGATAATTGATAAGCTCTTGATCCATACTTTTGGGTTATTATATATGGTCCAAGCTAACTGAAGGCAAACTTTCCCTATTTTCTTTTCTCTGTATTGGTGACATGTTGATATTCCTTTAGGATGAGGTCTCTGATGTTGAATTATCTCACTATAAGGTGTTTGTTATAGGCATGTTTGATTTTTATTGATAGACATGAAGATGGGTAAGGGTGGCTAAATGATGCTCATCAAGTAACTCAAGATGGGCTAAACAATGTTGATGATAATCATCTTTAGAAATAAGGTCTTATAAAGATATGCAAAGAGAAAGAATTTAGACTTTGAGAGGCAAGACTACCTCCACTCCAAACACAAGAGAAAAAGGGGTAGAAACCATGGGGGTTTGAATGCTTTTATGATATTCCCATAGGGTGAAGGGGATATGAAAATGTCAATCCCGACTAGATGTATTAACCATTTTAGTGATCATGTTATTAAGAGTTTTAGTGGAGGCATCTGCCTATCCATTCTTTTGAAGGAGATAGGGTAAGGATAAACTTAACTTAATCTTGAATGCATCACAAAGACTTTGGCCTTACTTGTTCTTAAAATATTTACCATTATCAGTGATAATATTATGAGGAACACTAAAGTAGTATATGATGTGATGGTTGATAAATTTGAAAATATTTTCCACTTTGGTTGAGACTAGAGGAATATTCTCCACCCATATAGTAAAATATTTGGTCACATTGATGATAGAATGGTTTTAATGTAAATAATGGGGATTAATTTCACCAATAAGGTTTAGACCCCATTGTGAAAAGAGCCAAACATTAGTAGAAACATGAAGACTATGGCTAGGTGTGTGATGTAGATTAGCATGTTATTAACACTTTACTCACTTTTTCACATAATCACAATAATCTTGGTTAAGGGTAAGATAGTAATAGCTGAGGTGAAGGATACATTTAGATATAGTGAGGCCACTAAAGTGCCCCCACATATACCATTATTCATTTCCTTGATAGCATGAGAGGCTTCGTGACTGTGTAGGTAATAAAAGAGGAGGCCATCAAAGTTGCATTTGTAAAATAATTCCCCCCATAATGGTATAATGTAAGGTACTATGGATAAACACTCTTTGAGCATTCTTAGAAAGCTCAAAAGGAATGATGGCAAGGTTGAGATAGTTAAAGGTATACTGATACCAAAGGTTAGGTTGGGTCGCTTCCACATTGAAAATGGTGGGATAATATGGTTTGACATAGGAAAGCTAGGTAATTATATGGATAATGATAGATATCCTAGAGTTAGAGGGTACATATGGGATCTGAGAGGCAAGGGAAGCCATGGTGTTGGTGAGCTTATTGGTAGATCATGGTGTTGACATGATGTGGTAATGTTTAAATGATGCTAAGATTTCATCAACTAGTTATTTATACTATTGAAAAACATCATTCTTACACTAGTAAGAGATATTGATTTGATTGACCACAAATTGAGTCACCAAAGATATTGATTATTTTAACTTCTAAGGCTAAGGCAATCTAAAGTCCTATCACTAAGGATTCGTACTTAGCCATATTATTGGTACATTCAAAGTCAAGATTGAATGATAAAGGAATAGGATCATCATCAAATGGAATAAGGATGATACCAGCTCTCCTACCATATTGACATTTAGATTATTCAAAGAACGTGTTGACTTGATAGGTGAAGTTTTCTTGAGTTAGGGTCATGATGGACTCATCGAGAAACTCAATATGAGGAGGTTGGTTATTTACTAATGGTGCTTCAAATAATTAGTTATCAATGACTTACCTCTTAATTAACTTTTTTTGAAGGAACTCAAGATCAAAATCTGCTAAGAGCATGACCCACTTGGCCATATGTTGGTTTTAGTATGGCTTGGAGTGCATATACTTGAGTGGGTTAATATTGGTTATGATATAGGTTTTGTGGTTAAGAAGGTAGTGGAAAAGTATTTTTGCCATAAATACTAAATCTAATCAAAGTTTCTTGGTGTGGGTATACCAAGTCTCATACTCCATAAGCATGTAACTGATGTAGTAGACATCTTACTCTATATGTTGTTCATTCTAATGAGAAAGTATTGCCCCTAGGGAGTGGTCAGTAGTAGAGATCTAAAGGTAGAAAAGTTGGTCATCTTTGGTAGGGATGAGGATATGTGGAGCTAAAGGATACTATTGGAGTGAATCAAAGGCCTTTTAAAAGTTGTTATTCCACTTGAAAGACACATCCTTCTTTAGAAGGTGGTGAATGGATTGGAGCTTCCCCTAAAAATTATGGAGTTACTTGAGGTTAATTAGAGGAAGCCTGTTAAAGATGGCTTTGATTTTTTTTGAATCAACTTCAATCCCTTAAAGGGAAATAATAAATCTAAGGATCTTTCCTAACAAGACCCCAAAAATGCACTTCTTGGGGTTAAGTTAGACATGGTAATGGATGAGTCACTCAAAGATAATGAAAATGGCCAAATCATCCTTATGATATTTGGATTTCCCAAGAAGGTCATCCACATAGTATTTGATAATCTTATGGGTAAGGTCATCAAATATGTAATTCATAGAACATTAGTAGGTTTTATTAGTGTTGTTCACTCCAAAAGGCATGACTTTATAGTATAAGGTCCCCCATGGGGTGGTAAAGGTGGTTTTATGCTAATCTTCAAGGGTGATTAAGATATGATTGTAACCCAAGAACCTATCCATAAGAGATAACATCTCATGGCCATTTGTAAGATCAATTATATGGTCGATGTTTGTTAGAGGGAAGTCATCTTTAGGGTAATCAAGGTTGAGGTCATGAAATTCCACACAAATTCATAATACTCCTATGGATTTGGTAATAGGTAAAACATTCTAAACCCATTGGGGATAGTCAATGGGTTGAAAGAAATTGATAGATATGAGGTTTTGAAGCTCTTATTTGACAATAAGGACTATGTGAGGGTGCATGAACTAAATTTTCTACTTGATGGGATTAGCATTGTGTTTGGTGACTACATTATTAATGGAAATGGTAGGGTAAATTCCTAACATGTTGCTATAATACCAAGTAAATGCTATGTTATGATCTTGGAAGAAAGAGGGGAAGTCTTGAAGTTTCTCAAAATTTAGTGATTGGCTAATTTTAATAATAAGAGGGTTATCTGAAGTGCCCAATTATATATCCATGGTGGATTTATTTAACATGGTCAAATTATTGAGAGGAAATGATTTGTGGATGTAATAATCTAGGGCACCAAGGTAGGTGAGAATGAAATTGTCATCCTATCACTGAATGGTGTTAATGGTAGGTAGGAGAGTCATCTCCTATCATCTTAGGATGGGTTAAAGGGATAGTTATAGTTTCTCCTCCTTTTTATAACTTAGCTGATCATGTTGACAAAAAAAATTTAGGGGGGATGATGTCTTCATCCTCACATGTAGGTGGAGGAGAAGTTGGTGAGGGAGGGATGTCTTCCTCAACAATGGTCATGGTAGGTGGTTTGGTTTTCCTCTTGGTAGTTAGAATAAAACTAAGGATGTGTTTCTGATGAGTCTTTCTAATCCTAATTTAAATAAAATTATGTAGCCCATATTCATATCTTCCAAAACTAAATCATTTCCAAGTACACCTATGGAGGTATGTATTGGCAAAACTTAATTTGTCTAGATATGAGAAGCTAGAGGTGAATGGTCAAGGTGAAGAAGAGGTGGTATAAGGGTCAAGTGGTTTTTCAAGTCCCTCATAGATGAAATGGGTTTGATAGTACAAAGGTCCAAAGGGAAAAATGGCTCTGATATTAGGGTTATATCCAAGTTGGTGGTCAAGTTCCCCATACTCTTGGGGAGTAGGGGCAAGGAGGCAATATTCTCCCAATGAAATACATTAGAATGTGGATTCTAAGTGTTCTAAGGTGGGTATTTGATTAGAGGGTATGGATGAGCTAGTTTATGCCTTATTAGTATAATAAGGTATGAATCCCTCTTTTATGGTTGAGGTCTTATCTTTGGTTGAGGAGGGTGTGCTACATGGAGGTAAGAAGACATTGGTGGGTTGATAAGTCATGTTGCATCATGAAAAGGGACTTGGGTCTGCTTATATAGTGATAACCTAAATTTCATGCTCAAATTTAATAAAATGATGAAGGGTAGAGGGGATGCAACCCATGGAGTGTATCTAAGGTCATCCTATCAAAACATTCTATTGGAATTTATCTTCCACTACATAGAAGAGTTTGGGGAGCATGCAGGGTCCTAAACAGATATGAAGGATAATAGTTCTTAGGGTAGTGGCCATGGTGTCATTAAAGGATCAGAGGATGGCCAAGGTTTTGGACATGACATTTTTTGGTAGGTTGAATTAGTTATAGGCATGAGAGGAGATCATATTAATACTAGCTCCCCCATCAATCATGACCCATTTAATGTAGGTTTGGTTGATGTAAGTAGTAATAAAGAGAGGGGGTCTATGTCATCAAGATGGATAGAATGCATTTCTAAATCTTTAAAGGTAGCAAGGTTGGAAATTTAGAGAGCACTAACAAAGGATTTTAGAGATTGAGGATCTTCAGGTTGGACCTCTAGTGATTACAATGCCTCAATCATTATTTATCAATGATGAGAAGTAGTAATCAACTCATATAAGCTCATCTTCACTAGGGTCTGGTGAATATGTTTGAGCACCACTCTCTTGATGGATTTAGAGGGGTTAGATTGGGAGGTACCTAATATAGATATCTTAGGTTTCTTTAAAGGTGAAGGTGTTTGATTTTGGTTTGGTTGGGAGGTGGAAGATGGGTATGTCTATGAAATGGACACTTTGGCCTTCTAATTATCCTTCTATTGAGTGTATGATCATGTGACCACATGGATAGTATAGATAGAGGGAAGAGTTTGGGTAGGAGAAGGGTTTAGTTCCTCATCACTTTGGGGTGAGGGTGGTGGAATATGTAGGTTTTGGGTAGTGGTTATTTTTGGTTAAATTGATGACAGGCCCATGGGAGGTTCTTCTATTAATAGAACATCCTCATCATAGATCTGATGGATAATAGTTTGGAGATATTTATAGTTCTCTATGTCATGGCCTAGTGTCCTATGATAGGATCAAACTTGGAGATCATTATACCAAGCTGGTTTTGGACTAAGAGGGTTGAATGGTCTGATGGGAAGTAAGGTTAATTAATAATCTTACAATAATGTTTGGAAGATGACTACATAAGGCTTAGCTAAAGGTGTAGAGGTTTTACAGGATTTGGTCTTGGTTGGTGAGATGGGAGTCTTTTTGGTGATGGGCTTAGTGGTATGAGGTTTGGATAAGGTAGTGTTCTTAATTAATGGCTTTGGTTTTGGTAAGGTAAAGGTTGATAAGTTGGAGGTAAGAGGTTTTAGGGTAGGTAGTTTGGTGTTTGATGGTACAGTGAAGATAGGTGTATCAAAAAGCAAGTGTGTTGGTGCAACCAATAGTGGTAGTTGGGTTTTGGTTGAGACAGTTGCATTCTTAATTAAAGTGGAGGGATGAGGCCCCAAGATAAAGGGTAAGGTTAAGGGAGGTAGGAGTTTGGCCCTCTAGTATTTTGGTAGCTTTACTTCCTTGTTTGATTTGGTTTTGTGTTTAGTTGTTGGGTTTGGTAAAGTAAGGCAGACTTTCACATATGGGTAATTAAGGCTCTATATAGGGAAGGTGTCAAGGTTTTTGGTTGGTTTGGTTAGTTTGGTTAGATAGGTTAATTTGGTTTTTTGGGGTTTGGGTGCATTGGGTGGTTGAGAAATTCTTGGGTTGGGAGAGGCTTTAATTAGTTTGGTTGGTAATATAGGGGTTTGTATAATAGGAGTGGTGGGTTGGTCTACCAAAGGTATGGTTGTAGGTTCATATTTGGTGATGTAAGGGATACCTAATTACTAAAAAAGGTGGCTCAATCTATGTCAAGGTTAGATAAAAATTCCAATTTTTCACTAACCTAGAGAATGGTTTATAAACTAGTTTTTTTCCCTGGGTAATGGACTTGAAAGATAATCCCATAGGTTGAGAAAGGGGAATAGTGACCTCATCCTTTTACTCAATCAAAGGATTCAAGGTTTTTATGGGTGACTCCTCTATGGGAGGTTCATATATGGTGTATTCCTCTTTGGAAATGATCTCCAAAGTGGTAGTAAATTGCTCAGTAATTGAGGGAGAAGGTAAAATGGGTGTTTGTTCCAGTATGTCAATTGGAAGAGGGGTTAATGGCTCCACTACCTCAATAAGTGGAGGAGGAGAAAGGGGTACTTACTTGATTGTGGTCTCCAAAAGAGGAGAAGTTAACTCCACTTCCTCAATAAGTGGAGAGGGTGAAGAAAAGGTAGATTGAGTGGTAGGTTCTTTAGAAATGAACATGTCAAGAACCATGTTAATAGTATGGTCATCATGAGAATAGTCAACCTTATTTATCTCATTTTTTGTAGGTAGATGATTGGGGAAAGGTTGCATAAAAATGTTAAGGGCTTGGTTTTTAGGTGCATTAGGGGTTTCCAACATGAGCTCCCCCTTGTCAATGAGATATTAGACAATGCTCTTGATGGTATTACAATTATTAACATCATGCCCAATTACTTAATGGAATGTACATAGGTCATTCTCATTGTACCAACTAGGGGTAGGATGAGAAAAATAAAATTTTTGAGGTGGTTTGATAGAAGGAATTTGTATGATGTTGGCCTTCAGTAACTTCTCTAGAATTGAAGCATAAAATACTCCAAGTGGAGTAAATTGCTTCTAATTGTTTTGGTTTTGGTTTCTCATGTTTTGTTTTGAAGAAATAGAGGAATTTGGTTGTCTAACAGATGGTGGAGGAGTGGTTTTAAGGACAAATACATTTTTAGTTCCTTTTCTCTTGGCATTTGTATTATTTTGGTTACTCATTTTGGAGGAAGAGGCCTCATGGTCTTGTAGGTATAGTTATTATTTTTCAACTTTATCATTCCTTCATCGATGGATCTATTTTATAGCTTATGCACCATAGTAAAATCCTCATCAAAAGTTTTGAAACTATGGAGACATAGTGTAGAAGAGATGTGCTTGGCACATGCTCGAGCAAAAAATTGTATCAGTTTAGGTTGGGGTAAGGAGAAGGAAAGATGATTGATTAGGATCCTCCAATGAGCTACAAAATTAGCAATATATTCATCATCAAATTAATAGATAGAGTAAGGGTCAATGATGGAAACCTTCTTGGAGATATTTATCAAAAAGTGATCCAAGAAGCTTTGGGCCAGCTAGGTGAAGGAGAAAAAAGAGTGTTTGATTATGGAACTATACCAGTCTAAAGATGGAGTAGACAGGGACATAGGGAAGGTACGAATGAAGAAATCATCATAGGTAATCAAATAACATGAATACTTAAATGCCTTGAGGTGCTATTAGGGATCCTCCTTACTCTAAAACTTGGAGAACTTGGAGATCTCCCACTGAGGAGGATATGGTTTGATAGGGACAGATGGGTGAATGGGTTCATTAAATATTTGGTCATATGATAAGATGTTGTGAGCACCAAAAATGGATGAATATAAGGTGGTCATTTCATCCATGAGCATTTTCATTAGATATACTTTGGGTTGTGTAACTGAAGGGTTGTAAGGTGAATATTGTTATGGTGGTTGGGTGACATACTGATAACTAATAGGGGTTAAGGAGCAGCCACATATTGGTATGTGGACACTAGTGGTTGGGTGGATGTTATGTAGGGGTAGGTGGATGCAAGTGGTTGGGTAGTAGGTAGAGGTACATGCCCTTATGGGTTAGGTATATAACCTACATTTGGTGTAATGGGAACCTATTGGGTTAGGATAATGGTTAGGTTAATGATCAAGGGAAGGGTAGTGACCTTTATTCTGATGGGTGGTAAGGTAGAAGATATAAACACCATAAGATTTTGAATTGGGATAGTGGTTAGCATATTTGGGGTAGCTAATGGAAGGTTGGTAATTCTAGTGGTAGGCATCCCCATGGTGAGGGGAGTATAGGTGGCTAGTGGTTGGGTTACTCCTAAGGTAGAGTAGTTATTGGTAGGGGTGGAAGGTATAAGGGTGTTTGTAGGTTGGGCAGGATGGTTTTCCATAGTAGTATCAAAGGGATTATTGGTGGATGAGGAAGCCTAAGTATTCAATGGTTGGGTGGTGATTATATAAATATAGGTTTTTCTAATAAGGTGTGAAGGCATGCCATAAGGTGGGTCCATAGGTGGAACTAAAGTAGGGGTATGATGGGGTATAATGTTAAGATAATGTTGAAGGGCCACATGATTGTTATCTAAGAATGTGGCAAATTTTATATCTCTTTAGGGAACTTCCCAAGGGAAAAAAGGAATTATCAAAGGATGAGGATATTTTTTTGGTTCAAAAATGTACTCCATGGATGGGGAGTTAGAATAGGTTTATTGGCTTGGTGATAGGTTTTTTTCTACTAGATTTTTTTATTGCTGGTGAGTTAGAACCATCCAAGGTAAGGGAGAGAGAATACACAAACAATCTCACCACTTAAATAAAGAGAAGACAAGAAATGAACAAGGAAATCAAACACATATTAAAAATTAAGTTAAGTCCTAAAGGTTTTTTATAGTCTCTCTTTTGGCTTATGCCTTAAGATTTTAGGAAATTGTGTGACTGAAATTGGTTTGTAGAGTGAGTAATAGAAAAGAAATCTATGGTTGGTTTCAAGTTATTTGGGTTCTCAAAAAGGATTTGTATTAGAAATCAATATGTGGCTTGGTATTTGGGCTTATCCCCTCACTTCACACATTGAGTGATAAGAGTCGTAGGTGCTTAGCCAATATATACCAATTTCTAGAGTTTATACTCAACCAGAGAGCTGAGTTGGTTCTCCCCTTGGTAATAACCTCCAAGTAGGATCATTGAGAAAGGGTAAGGTGACAACTAAGTGATGAAATCATATTCAGGCCTTGTCTCAAGTTTTTTTATGTTTAATTGATGAAGGTGGTTTGGTTTAGTGTGTGTCACAAAAGTGATGCTATGATTGGATTACTTTGCTTTAACTTTAAACTATGTGAGCTAAACTTGCAAGCAACCAATGTATGCAATCAATTTTAAGCCTAAAATAAACTTTGATGTTGTTTATGAGCATAGAATAGAGAGAAAATCATATAAATGCAAATAAGATAAACTTAAGTAGAGACTCAAGGTTCCCATTAGGCATGCCAAAATGTTTTAGAGAATTTCATCTTATATTTTGAGAAAGGAAGAAGAATAAACTAAATATGGGTATGGTTAAAAAACTTGTTTGATTGTGCACATGTTAAATTAGATGATTTTGAATAACTCCTCTTTGGCTTGGGAGGATGACCTAAAAATAAGATAGTAATAAATCAAATGGTTGGTTAGATAGATAGTTGAGTGGAGTGCCTAATGCTAGCTAGATCCCAGAAGCAAGAGCTTCTTTAGGGGCTATCAATCTACACATTTTAAATAATTAAGTTTATAAATAGAATGATAAAGTACTTAGATCAATAATCAAAAGGTACTAAAATTGAATATAATAATTATGTGATAAATAAATATACTATAAATGACTAATATAGTAATAAGCAAGTTAGTACTAGTGCTAAATATGTCAAGTGTGCTTCATAAAATAGGACAAGGGTCTGTGAACAAAAAGGGATAAAAAATTGGATTTGATTGGGGTTAAGAGGGTGAAAATAACTTGTTCTAATTTTATAACATAGTGACCATGGGTAGTTGGGATGACCATCAAAATTTAAGGTGACCATCAGTGGTCAAGGTGACTATCGATGGTTAGACAGACCATCGATGATTGAGACAACCATCGATAGTTATTATGTGTAGGCTTGGCATAATAAGTAGACTGATTAATGAGAATATATAAGGTAATTCTAGGAGGTTGCCTTTAGTTGGGCTGATTTCAAAATATAAATAAAGTAATTAAATATTAAAAAACAAATACTTATCTTACATAAGATTGATCAAATGAATGGTTGAGGTGGTTAGATCATTGATAGAGTCTAGCATAATTCTAGTAGAGTGACATTACTTGGATTTCAACTAAAGGGTGACAATAGGTGGACTCTCTATCATGATGGTTGTATCACTAGAAGAACACTTGAAAAAGAAAGCTCTACATGTAAAATCTCTAGATAGTTGTGGATGATATATTTCACCTCCTATTCATCTCTTCTTATAGGAAAGGAAGGAAAGGTGTAACAAGATGTTAACTAGGACTTCTAATTATAACTTGTAAATGCAATATCTCACACATGGATTTAGTCAAGTTATTGTTACAAAATCAAGGTAGATGTTTGCATGTTAGTGCTTGGGATGGTGGACACTGACCATCGGTGGTCAAGGTGACTGTCAATAGTCATCTTGACTGTCAGTAGTTGAGGACCAAAGTAAAATTTTGGTTAAAGTGTGGGCATAGTCAGTTGGTCAAACTAATGATTGTTAGGCTTGGTTAGGGGTGAAAGGGTCAAATTGGTCCCAAGGTGGCCCAGGGGCATTTTGACATTCAGAATTATGGTGTGCTAATTTTTGGTGTCTAAAAAAACCATTAAGATCTTGATAATCTTAAAATCTTTGTTGATCCCCCCATAATTGAGGACTATCATATCTCTTCTACTGATTATAAGACACATAGTCTCATTTATTTTATAGCTCCTTCCCAACCAACTAAATCCCTCCTAAGTTTGATCTTACAAGTCTACCTCATTCACCCCCTCACATCTTTTTGCCATTTTTTTTTGAACAAATCATGAGGCATAGGGACCAAGGTGAGAATGCACATCTTGTATTCTATGTTCTAAGATTTATGCCTATCAATTTTGATGAGATGTAATTCTATCCTAATGAAGTCCCAAATGAAGTTAGGAAATGCCTCCCAAAATTCTAAGGGAACAATGCAGTGAGTGATGATTAGAATTTAAAGGCCTTTCAGAATATCATTGAAGATTATGAGGTTGAGTATGAGGATGTGTGCATTAATTTTTTTTTGCATACACTGGAGGAAGATGTTCATGAATTGTTCAATTCCCTTCCCATTAGATGCAATTATTCATGGGAAAAGATGCAAAATGTTTATAGAATTTAGTATGGTGTTAATATTGATCCAAGGTTTCTCTTGGCTAAATTTGAAAACATCAAGAATAACCCTAATGAGTGTGTTTAGGATTTTAATACCCAATTCAACAAGACTATACTGAGACTTCCCAAAAACATCAGGCCCAATGATACATCATGATTTATAAAGTATTATGATGCCTTTGATAACAAGGTTACATACTACTTGAGTGACTAGGCTCCCATTAAACTATGGTTGGTATTTAATATGGCCATCTAGCTTAATAAAAACATAAAGGCTATAGGAAAGCCAATGAACAAATGGGCTAATGTGAAACTGGTCAATCTAAAAAATATAGCCCATAAAGATAACCAACTTGGAAGAAACTATCAAAACTTTAGCCTCTGTTGTCAAATAAATATCAT
This sequence comes from Torreya grandis, assembly GCA_037957365.1. Classification (NCBI taxonomy): domain Eukaryota; kingdom Viridiplantae; phylum Streptophyta; class Pinopsida; order Cupressales; family Taxaceae; genus Torreya; species Torreya grandis. Next base: position 5,882,742 of record JARHVA010000019.1, on the reverse strand, counting down.
ACAAGTTGGCTAGAGCTGAAAAGGGGGTCCCTCATGTGTCTACCAACTACTAGTGGGATCCAAATCTGAATCAATCACAAAGGGGGCCTACTTTCTACCATCAATATAATGATATAGGGAAGAGGCCTGCACATAAAGATATAATATAAATAAACCAAAATAGAGGCTCTAGAAAGGAGGTGCCTAATCCTTTAAATGCTAAGGTAAATATTGTGAATTTTGATTTAGATATTGATTGGTGTGATAAGTGCTTCCTTCCACACCCTTTGTGTGATACTACTGAATAAGTTGATGAAGATCCAAATAAACATGAATATGCATCATTTGAACATTATATTTTTATGTTTGATTTTCAAATTCCTTATAATGAATCGACTACCTCCATGGAATTATTGAATTATACTACAGTTGGTCAGTTTTAGAGCACTGTCAAAATGGAGAGTGTCCCAACTTTTGTATTTACTTGTGATGTTAATGTGGCACAAGTATATGAATTATCCATCCATGATTTTTATCTCTTACACTCTATGATGACTAATAAATATCCTAGGGAAATTATATCAATTGAAGATAGGAAGATATAAATTAATGCATTAACTACCCAAAATAAGGAGTACAACTTGAGAAGTAAGAAACCAAGTGCTACTCCTCAAGACATTGCCCTACAAATTCAAAGGTAAGGAATGCAAGAAAGGAATCAAAGAAATATACAATAGCCCTAGAGCTTCCAAGATAGCACCCATGTCCCAAGATGCTAAGACTAGAGGTACTCCTCCTAAGAGAAATATAATGCACATATTATCTAATATCCCTAAGGGTGAAAATGAGCTTAAGTAAAATCCAACTTTGAAGGCTGATATCAAAGTTTCAAAACCACCTAGCCTCCTCCACTTCATACCCTGAGTGACTATATAATCTAGTTGAATTTTTTATTACCCTTCCACCAAATATTCCTCTTTCTCAATATAGTATGTGTGATATGGCTCAAGTGTGAAAGGTTAGTTTTTAATGAAGTTGAGTTGACCCAAGCACCCCAAGAAGAAGATAAAAAATTAGAAGAAGTTGTTGAACGTACTCCAGAGGTCTATTTGGGGACTGCACTTGTAGAAAGTTAGCTCAATGTAGATCCATTTTATATAAGCCTATTTATCAATTATCTAATTTTCCACAACTTCATGTTTGATTCTAGAGCTTATTATAATGTGGTACCCTTGGGTGTTCTCAATGATCTTGAAGTGAAGATCACATTAGCCTTTGTCAATTTTTATGCCATGAATTCACATGAGGTTCCAGTTATTGGACAAGTCAAGGGGTTGGTGGTACATTTGGTAGTGCATCCAAGAAAGTACTTGAATATAGATGTGGTGGTTGTATATTGATGGCTTAAATGGGGAATGTTGTTATCATTTAAATAGGCTGCTAGCATGGATGGAAGTTTGCAGAAGGAACTTTCTGATACCACCATTCCTTTAGAGGGTAAGATGGTCAAAATTTATATAGAGCCAAAGATGCTACATATGATTGAAGATATAAAGCATGCTCTCAATGAAGTGTTGTACATGGATGTTGAATTGGGAAACTTTATTGGGAATGTTGATACTAGTGAATAGTCAATTGTTCTTGATATTGAACCTGATAAAGTGTAGATTAGAGGATGTACTTTGATGGGGATTTTTCAAATCTTGGAAATGGAGTTGGGGATATCTTTTATGCCCTCAATGATAAATATTTTATGTTTTATTTACATATTTATTTTGAGTGCACTAATAATATTGTGGAGTATGAGGCACTATTGCTTGGTTTAAAGATTGCTCATGAGTATGGAATTAAATTTTTGGTTGTTAAGGCTGATTCTAAGCTAGTGTTAAAGCAAGTCTATAGTGTTTTTACCACAAAAAATAAAAGGTTGAGATAGTATTAGAATGTTGTTTAGGATTTTATTGATTTTTTTGATGCATTTAATCTATATTATCATGATAGAAGTTTCAACCAAGAATTTAAAAAACATACAGGGTTAGGCACTTAGTTTGATGTTGTAGATATGAGCCCTCATCATCAATATCAAGTGGAGGTGTTTGTCAAGCCTTCAATCCTAGATAATGTTCATCATTGGTAGGTATTTGATGATGATGAAAATACTAAGAGGTTTATGAATTTTGAATTTGAGTTCCATGATTAGCTCATAGACGTGGGATCTATGGTTTAGGTCAATGATGGGAAGGAGACCTTATTTGGGAAGGACATTATTCAGTTGAAGATAAACACTCTCCCAAGAGGATTGGTTAATCTAGAATCATATTTTTATGGTGTTGATAGAATAAAATCAAGAGACTCATTTATCTCAAAAGATGTGACTAAGTGCAACTTGGGTTCTCATGAGAATCCAAGAAAGGTTTGGCTCAGTACTCACTTAAGTGTAGCTGAGAAAAAATCATATATGCAGTTGTTAAAGAAGTACCAGGATTACTTATTATGGTCTTATTCTAAGATGATATCATATAGGGAAGACTTGTTCCATCACATCATCCCATTGTAGCCTAATAACAAGCCTTTCAGGTAGAAATAGATACCCATTAACCCCATCTTGTCCACCAAGATGAGGAATGAATTAAAGAAGCTAAGAGATGATGGTATCATTCAACCTATCAATTATTCATCATGGGTTGTAAATTTAGGCCATATAATAAATAAAACTAGTGACATCTACTTATGTGTGAATTTTAGGAATTTAAATAAGGCTTCTTTAAAAGATAATTATCCCTTGCCCAATATGGATAACCTATTGCAAAGCATTATTAGATCAAAAATGGTGTCTACATTGTATGGCTTCTCAAGTTACAACAAGGTTGTGACGAAAGAATCTGAGAGGTCTAAGACTATGTTCACTACATCTTGGGGCACATATATATACATGAGGATGCCTTTCAGGTTGATGAATGCTAGTGCAACATTCTAGCAAGCTATGGATGTCACTTTTGTAGGGATAATTAACCATCTCATTATTGTGTATCAAGATGACATTACTATGTACTCCATAATAATAAAAGAACATTTGGAATATCTAAAAAGGTGTTAATTAGATGCGGGTAGTTTGGCATTTCACTAAATCCAAAGAAGTATCACTTTAGAGTACAAAAGGCTAAGTTTTTGGGACATATAGTGTTGAAGGATGGTGTCATGATTTATCTTGAAAGGGTTAAATCCATTGACAAAGTGCCTATCCTATAATCCAAGAAAGGAATTTAGTATTTATTTGGATAAATTAGCTTTGTAAGGAGGTTTGTGTCTAATTTTATAGAGATTACTCTACCTATTACTTTCATGTTGAAGAAGGACCAAACCATCAAGTGGGAGGAGAAGGTCATGAAAGCATTTAGTGACATCAAGGGAGCCTTAAAGTTTTCCCCTATTTTTTCTAGTCTTGATTACATAAAGTTGTTCCAGGTATTCTCTTTTGCATCCTACAATATTTTTGCTGCTATTTTATTACAAAAAAATAAAGACAATCATGAGAAACCCATAGCTTTCTTTAGCAAAGCTATAAAAGGTCTTGAATTGAACTATAGTATCATGTAAAAACAAGCCTTTGATATTTATAAGGTTGTTAAAACATTCAATCCATATATTATAAGTGTAAGTATTATTGCTTACATCCTACATACCATGGTGAAGGACATTTTAAGTCAGACTGAAGTATTAAGTAAGAGGTGTAGGTGGGTTAACAAGATACAAGATTATGACATGGATATTTATACCACTAAGTTAGTAATAGGGATGGGTCTATCCAAGCTTATGGATGAGACAAATCCACAAGCTATTTAGGTAAACACTATTGTTTTTAATATTGATGATTCTTTGAGTCAAGTTAACATATCTCCATGGTATAGAGTCTTTGTTTGCTACTTGAAAAATATGAAATTTCCCCTTGACTTGGATAATAATAAAAGAATAAATTTTAATCTTGTGTCCCAAAAATACCTCTTGACTAAGGATGGACTAGCATGGAAGAATCTAGATGGGGTTCTCCTAAGATATGTACTAGAAGAATAGATTATTGTCCTAATTAAAGACATCCATAATGGAGTATGTGGAGGAAATTTTGCACTTAAATTTATAACTCATACAATTCTAATATATGGTTATTGGTGGCCTTTAACGTTCAAAGATGTTTCTTAGATAATCAAAAGATGTGAGAAATGTTAGCGCTTTATTAGGAGGATGAAAGCTTCAAGTCTTCTTCCCTTGTATCATGTGATAATTTAAAGCCCATTAAAATAATGGGGAATGGATTTCATTGGAGAAATTATGGAATCATCAAGCACTGTACATTGGTAGATACTAGTTTCAACTAAGTACTTCATGAAATGGGCTGAGGTAGTCCCTACAAAGAAAGCAACACACCAAGTAGTAATGGATTTTTTTTTAAATAAGATATTTGTAGACTTGATGTGCCTATTAAAACTATTGATGAAAATGTTATGAGATTTAAATTTAAACCTTTAGGAGTATTTTACAAATATTATGGGATTGAATTGACCTATGCTTCTAATTATAACCCTCAATGGAATGGGTAAGTTGAATCCAATAATAAAAACTTGCTCAAGATCATCATGTAAACTTTGGAAGCAAATAAGAAGTGGGGTGAAAAATTGAAGTTTGACTTATGGGATAACATTATTACACCTAAAAGAGATATAGGTATAATCCCCTTTGAGATTATTTATAGATCTCAAGCAGTTATACCTATGAATTTATAGTTTCCCACCTATCAACTCATGCAGTAACTAGAGGATGATGAATAGGTCAACCACTAAGAGAGCAGGATGAACCAAATTATTGATCTTGATGAAATTTGAAGACAAGCTCATGAAAGACACCTAAAATATAAATAAAAGTTTAAGAAAATTTTTTATTTGAAGGTCACTCCAATAAACTTCCAAGTAGGTGATATAGTTCTACTTTGGGACAACAAGCATGAGGAGAAAGGAAAGCATGTTAAATTTGATGTCTTGTGGATGGGTCCCTATCCTATTGACTATCAGATTTGGGAGCATACTTCCTTCTTGATAAATATAGGTCATTAAATACTAGATTTTCTAGTCAATGGTAGACATATGAAGCATTCCTTGATTGATTCCATAATCTATGTACTATATTGTATAGTGTATAGTTTTATTTTCTTATTATTTATATTTCCCATCTACTTTGGGTTTTATTTGTATAGTTTCCTTTCATGTTTATATTGTGTGTTCCTTTTTATATCCTCTTGATCTATTTTTATTTGTCTACCTCATTTTGTTAAGCCTTCATGAGTGATTGCTGAAATTGCTAAGTTTTGACTATATGGCCCATTGGATTGGAACCTAGTCTTACATTTTGGGGTTATTTACACGCGTATAGGGAGTATGCATCCCTAAGGTATGAATTAATTATTTTATACATAATAAATAAGTCTTACATCCATCTAAATTTAATTATACCATTGAAGGCATCCAATACCCTCAATCTAGTTTTCATTCAAACACAAGAAGTAATAGAGTGGGTAGTGTAAGTGCCCAAAATTGCATGAAGCAATTGAGCCCTTTTCAAGTGTCAATATCTAATTAATTATCCCAATTATTATTTTGAAGTGTTCTTTTGAAAATTTAAGTTCATGTTATAGTAGCTAGGTGACTTAACTTGGTCTTTCTTTAGTGTATTTCCATCAAGCATTTTGCATTGGGTATTTTCTTATGTTAATTTGGTCTTTACTTGGTACAAAGTTCTTAGAGTCTTTTGGGAAATATGTTTACATAGATTTTTTGAAGGCCATATTATTTCAAGCCTTTTATCTACACAAAAATATCAAAGGGCTATTTCCTTTGGGCATTTTATCTATACAAAATGCCTAAGGGATTATTTTCATTATTCTGGATAAATTGTAAGGACTTATTTATTTTGGCTAAATTGTATACAAAAAGTCCAAAGGGTCATTTTGCCTTTGAAAAATTCTTGAAGGATCATTTCTTTTGAGTATTTTGACCTTCAAAAATTCTTGAGGGGCACCTTTAAAAGGTCTAAAGGGTAAGTTTGGAGGGTGAAGGACACTTTCAGTAAGTTCAAAGTGCACTTACCATTTATCAAAATTTAAAGGTTTGATTTCTTTGACAAAAGAGCCAAGTCCAATTCTTTTAGGAAAAATGTAGGGTCCAATTATTTCAGACTTTTTCTCTATAGAAAAAATCCTAAAATTCACTTGAATTTCAAGTATTTTTCCCACATGAAACTCCCAAAGAAATTTTTAGAGAAAAATTCCCAAATAAATTCATCCAAGTAGTGTGATGTCCATGCGGATATCATTGATGGTCGCACAAATGTCAAAATTAGGCTCAGTGATCATCCATTGGGGGTTAAATTTAAAAATCATACAGATGTCATTGATGATCACATGAATTGCATTGATGATCATGTGAATGTCAAATGATGGGTTCATAGATGTCAAATTTAAGCCACAATAATAATCTATCAAGGGATTAAATTTGACATTCATGTGGATGTCATTGACGATCATGCAAATGTCCAGTAATGGGTAGGTGGAAATCAAATTTAAGCCACAACAACTATTAATGGGGATTAAATTTTATGGTCATGGACTTTTTAAATATGTTCATGCAGACATCAAAAATGGGCATGAATACGTCAAATTTAAGCCATAGTGTAATTTAAGCATTCAAATCAGGATTGATGGTCCATGTTAGATCATGGGTTTAAAGGATCAATATAGGTGGGAATCCAACTTACATCATATATAATACATAATAATGAAAAGGTTCATGTCCACAAAAGGGGGGAATTGAATGGAAACAATTGCATTTCAAGGTTTTTAATAGATTAAATGATTTCCATTTGATCCTACAAGTAAGTTGTTTTTGAGTTAGTGTTGAGCTTTCGTTTAGTTTATTTCTTGCTCTTTCTTTCCTATCCCTTATTTATATATAGTGCCTTTACATGTTTGTTTAATTTTTTTTTTTTGTTATTTGTTATTTTTTAAATAAGTCTCTTCAAGACAGTCCTCATCTCGGGTTTCATCTAGTCTCTCAAAGAAGGACCTTCTAAGTTGGGAGTGCAGGTCTAAAGGGAATATGGGTTTGAAATATGATCTTGATGTTTTTAATTTTAGGGGGATTGGTAAAGATAAATAAATAGACTAATCATTCCCTAAATTCTTGAAATTTATTCTAATCTAATCCTAATTTTGATAAGTTTTGTATATGCAAGATGAAAGTTTGAATTATTGAAGCACAATCATGCTTGCACTTAAAACTACATTCATTGCCTAGGGTAAAGTTTGTGACCAAGGATGATTTCCTAAAGATTAGGCACTTGACCAAATCCCAAAACCTAGCTAACTTGGTTCCTAACCTTTGGTAGAAATCTAAAAATGGTCTATTAAAAAAGCAAAAAATACAAAATCAAGAGCTCATTATAAATTTCAAAAGGAACTTTTTAAGCAAAAGTGATTCAAGTAATCTCCATCGGGGCTATGTATTCCTAGATAATAGTTGATCAAAGCCTTGAATGGATCCAAAGGCATTTTTATCAGGGATATGGATGTCTGGATGGAATTAGAGGAATGGTTAAGCTTTCCCTAAGCTAAAAGCATGGGTCTTAATGAATATTCAAACATGTTGTAAGTTAATGTCAATGGTTAAAGACATAAAGTCTAGAAATTTCTCTCTAAATCTTATGTAAAATAGTAAGTAAAATCAAATCACACACATAACATGACTAGGTTTCAATATTTGATCCCAATCTTGCATGTGTGAGGATTATTTTAAACATGACTAGGTGTTAACAATAGTGCTTGATCAAGTGGAATGAATAGCCTAGTTGTAATCCTAAACTATAATCTCTAAATTTTAAAACATGTTGCTATGGTAATTCACTTGATCAAGGTGTTACTGGTATGTTTTCACATTGTCTTTATTTGAAGATCATCCATCCCTAGTTTAGTTGTCATATTTATGCATGATTCTAGTTTAGATCTTATCTTAATTTGCTAACATTGGACTTCTAAGTTTTAGATTTTTAGGTTTAATGGAGCCTTCCTTGAAAATGGATTATGTTTATGTTTATTTATTTAATGTCAATATTGGTATTTTAGTAGTATTTGGTCTTTCAAAGTCCAAGTTGAGTTCATTTTAATCACCCTAAAAACCCTGATTTTAATTACCCTGGCCCAAGTTTTCCCATTTGAATTTAAAATTAGCAGGAACATTTTATGTGGGAGCATTTTAAAATGTCATGGACTTAGTTAAATTTTTATACTAAGGTTTGGTCATGTTTATTTACATGACCAACCCCTAGTCTAAAAGCCCATTTTTGGTCCCTTTTAGGTCCTAAGATCCTTTAGCCTATCTCCCTCATAGTTTGAACTAACGCATGGCCATTTTTATTTAGCAGAGCCCCATTTTATTTCAAACTTAGTCTAAAACTTTAGACTAAGGCCTCAACTCATATTTATCAATATGAATCAAAACCTTGGTCTAAGATTGTAGCCTAAGTCTTATATTATTTTTGAGCTCTGACTTAGTTATATTTTTTGTTATTTACAGGCACCAATCACATTTTAACCTAATGGATTGTAATTGATGGCTGACATTTTGATCCGTAAACACCACTGAAAAACTCAAAGTGAAGTTTTAAACATACGGATTCTAAATTTCTCAAAATAAACAAATTCTTGAAAATACTCAAAAGAACATGCAAATTGTTTGGCAAAGTATTCTCAGTTATCAAATTGGATTAGAATTGTCAAAAAGACTGATATCTTCCATTCACCAATAAAACCAAATATTGTTTTAAAAATTAAATGTCATAAATTATCAATTTTTAAAATATTGCATGAGTTCTTGATTAATTAAAAATTAGAATAGTTGAAAATAAAACATGCAATAATGACAAATTACCACATGAAATTGATAATGGAGTTTGGCATTGATTGCCTACATCTCTGGGTCTACCCAATAGTGAGGACAATTTTTATTAAATTTGTGCAACAAATGGCTTACAAATTATTTGGAAACATTGCACAACTTCCCTCAGGCCTGATCTTTGTCCAAGAATTCCACCTTTGCTGATAAACTCAAGCTCAGTCACATGGAATCCTTCCTCAGTCTTCAACCCCTTCTGAATGTGCTTTGGTCCTTTCACTTCAACTATTGGTTTATACAAAAAAATACCATTCTCTTTTAATTAAAAATAATAACTGAAAGGCTTACCCTATGTATAGAGGTCAGAAATTGGATTGATATCCGCTTGCTTAAGCCATCTCCAAGCTCTTATCTAGCTCTTGACCTCTTAAAAATAAAACACAATCAGATTTTCGTGTCAATACAAGTAAAAATTACTCCCTTTTATAACACTTCAACCACAATGGTTGAAGTGGTCAAGGCTATTCAATTTTGGGTGGCAGGTCAGGGGTTCAAACCTCATCCCACCTTTTTAGGTGCCTTGACTGAGTATGAATCAGCCTCTCCTTGTTGGGCACGCTTAGGCTCTCCTCCCTAGGTGCCAAGCATGCAGTTTGAATGATTTGAATTCTTCTTTCCCTCCTTTTTGGCACCTTGGACTTTGAAAATATCAAATGACATGTGAATAAAAAACACCTAAGCCAATTTTTTTTTCATCTAATTTTTTTTGCCATGTGTCAAATGGCTATTGGCCCACTTGGCATTTGAACAGTGCCATGTGTTGACCTCTGATAGGTCTAAATGTCGATACGTTCTCCAAACACGTGCCAAATCTCGCAAGTGACATTTTTCAAGAAATCTTTAAATGACCATATCTTGAGCATCTAGACTCAATTTTATGAATCATGAAAAGCATTGAAAATATCTCGATGAGATCTATAGTGTACCACCACTAAAACTCTAACTTGAAACCTTTTTTAGAACCCAATTATTGATCACATTTGCTCAGGAAATCAAGATCGGATAGTGCAAGTTCAAAATCAATAGGTCAAGCTTGTAGTGCATGATAAGTCTCAAGCATATTCATGTCAATCAAGGGTACATGATTAAGCATACACCTTTCAATTTATGGGTACATTAAGTCAAGTTTTCAAACTAAGCCCAAAGTGAATATGGTGATGAAATGCATCATAACCATGTTAGACAGAGTATTGAGTAGATAATAGAATTTGATCTATTAGATAAAAATCTAATGGCACACATTGATCTAGCCTAGCAAGATATAACAGCATGAGATCAAAGGGTCCCTTTTATTTATGTTCTAACTTGGTTTAGGGCTTTACCCTAAAGTTTCATTGTATTTATTAATGCAATAAAACCTTAGGTTAAAACCTTATGCTATATATCTTTTATATTAATCATGGGGCCCCCTTTTATTTTATCTTGAGCCTAGTCTAAACTTTGGCCTAAAGTTTTATTCATGTTCATTAACATAAAACCTTAGTCCAAAGACTTTAGCTTAAAGCTTTGTATTATTCTTCAAATTTTAAACTTAGACTATTTATTGTTTATAGTAATAAATCAAGCTCAATCTTATAAATTGCAATTTGATGATGCACAATTAATTGGGTGAATAGATATAATGGCTCAAGGGTATGGTTAAAAATTCAATACATGGTCCCAAGCTAAATATTGAGCGCATTCCTAGAGATCAATGGTATAGGTTCAAGCATACACTATCCAATGTATGGCACATATTTTGTCAATACTTTTCAACAAAGCCTAGAGTGAATGTAGGATTTCTACTTGGTAGGAGTGTGTTATCCTAACAAGACTGACAAACTAGGATACAAAAATCCTATAGAGTTTCTAAGTGGAACCATTTTGTTATAAGACCCATAGATAGCCAGTGGCATTTGATCCTTTGGATCAAGATCAATATCACACACTTTCTCAGGTGAGCAAATCCAATAGTGCAAGCCAAGATAGAATTTTCAAAGGGATTGGATTGCATGAGGAAGTGACAAGTGTCTATACTAGAGCTTATTAATTGACTTAGTAATTACTAAATCTCATGGATGCCTAGTTGGATCTAATGTGCCATGTTAAATGTTGGTATTTGTAAAGCTTTCATCTAAAAGTTAAACTTGATGGATCTTTCCTTGTTGAGAAATGAATAAAAGAACAAAATAAGTTCCATGAGTTATTCTAGAGAGAATATTTCTAATCATGATCACATATCATTTCCCTATTTGTCATCACAACTAGATCATTCTTGGGCCATCATTGTAAGAATAGGTTGTTCCATGGCATGCACAAAAAGGAATTCAGTTGTCTTAGAGGTTCTATCTATATAGGAGACCATTAAATTGCATATCCAAGTAGTTATACATATTAACAAATTTTATTTAGCCTCTACCATGAAATTAACCTATAAGGTAGGTGTGAAGGGGCATCTTTAGGTAGTTTAACATAAGGACAAAGTTTGTTTGGCTCCTCAAATGTTTTTCTCCCTCCAGCTATGTAAGCAAAAAATCAAGAACATATCCATGAGGTTGTGAGTCCTCATCATTCCTTATATAGGTAGTTTCAATAATGATTTCTTTGAAATGGAAGAAAATCTTAGGCTTAGCAAAGGGCATTTCCTAGTTGGGAACATCTTGATAGGACTGGAAAAGTTTGTTATACAATTTTTGTAAATTTTAACCCATAGTCCCAAATTTGGAAAGGATTGAAAATATATAAATAGGGGGTTTCCCATCTATTCAAAAGTTTTTGGTTGTTGTTGGTCATTTTTATTAGTCTTTTCTTTCTCTATGTCTAGGTTCTACAATTTTTCTAGGATCAATTTCTTTGTGTAGATCTTGTCTCTCTTGCTAAAGTGGTTGCAGCTATATAACCATTAGCAAATTTTGAGAGCATGGTTATATGTCTCCATTATCAAAATATCAAACTCACCATGTTTTCCCCCTTAGCATCATTTTGAATAATTAATGTGTGTAAAGTTTCTTTTCAATATTAATGAAAATGCTAGTGGTTCTTTGCTCTTTCTTGTTGATGAAGTGTAGTAATATGTCTTACAAGTCTTACTAATTGGATATTTGGGTTTATGTTCACTATTGGTTTTCATATTTAGCATATATCTAGGTTTTAAATACCTCTTTATAGTTTAACTTTGAAAATGTGTTATTGAATGACCTTTTAGGGCACCCTAGGTCTACAAATTAGATAGGAAAAAGTTTCTTGAAAGTTTAGTTGTAGTGTATGCTCTAGTTTTTTAGGGACCATCTGGTATTTCTCATTAGCTTGTATCTGATTCTTTTCTACATCTTTTACTAAGGATAATGTCATGAACATTGTAAGAGACCTTGTTGTTTTGAAACAGGCCACCAGCATGCCACCTTTCATTTTTATATAACCATCTAACTATCATACCTCATCACACCCTATAAATAATACACCCTTTGCATACTATAAGTGTTATTTGCCTTGAAAAATGCATGAGATATTGCATACTTGAAATATGTTTGCATTTTATGTTTCAAAGTTTAGAATCGTAGTCTTTTATTTTACGCCCATATTCTTGAAGAATCTTCAGAATGAATGTTGTATTCAAAAATATCTATCTTCAGTAGCTTGATTTTGACCTAGTTCATTTGTGCATTCCTTGTGACAAACCTTCCTAGGTGGAGTGTGAAAGTTTGGTTGTGTCCAGGTCACATCTATGTCTCTTTGTGATAATAATCCCCATGGAGGATAAATTTCATAATCTCTCCATGTGAGCAAGCTATCCCCTAGGTCCTCTCACCTTGGTTCAGGTAGAGCCAAAATTATCAGGGAGATGACCATATTTATTAGTGCCTCTCAATCATTTTCTCAGTTTGGTCCATTATTGATGTCCAACCCTTCCCTAGCTATAATGACACACTAGCAGTTTTCTCATCATTGTTTGACATTGTCTTCAAGTGTGTAAGGTCATATTAAAGAGGTGTATAATTAGGAGCCAATAGGTAATATATGCATAAACAATAATGCCAAAAATATATAGAGCATGAAATCCTTATCTTTTAGATTTTGGATGAGTTGAAGCTTTCATAGGTTAAGGACTCTATTAGGAAACTAATAAGTAGAGATGGTTTCGATCAACTTATACAAAAAGCCTCAACTAACTTTAAATATAATCTTCAAGGACTAGAATTGGAGGAGATTGTGTTTGAACTTAATTTTATAATAAATAAGGTCATGGAAGTGGATATCTTTTGGATTAACTTTAGGATCACAAAAGTTGAGCATGCACATCTAATGGAGCAAACAAGAATGGTATATAAGCCCCCACTTTTAAACATGGACATCATAAGTTATTATCATGATGTTGGTTTTAATTATTATTAGGAAGTTGAGGCTAGGAAGAAGGATAAGGCCACACCTCCTAGCTCAACACCACCTCCTAACTCAGCTCTATTGATAACTTGAGTGCCTCCCATTGTGTTAAGTGCAACCATATAATCACCAAGTGTAAATAAGCCTTAGTTACTGAAGACTAATTTTGCATGTAATATTACAAGTAATAGTAGTAAATGTAATTAGAGTTTACTCATAATTGATGTATACATGTAATAGTTAGACCAATCAATCTGTAAGCATGCATGTGTTGCATGACATCATATGGGTAAACTTATTTTTGACATAATTGTGATCAACTATTATTGTACATGTAGTTTTGGCATTAAATTAGAACCAAGGTTTTGATTGATAAAAAGTAAATTTTAATTTTTCATGAAATTGGAGGATGAGGTGACCCCTCCCCAATTCTATTTATAAATGTGGATGAATAGAAGGTCTATTTATAAATAAGTTTCCTATAACTCTAAATTTAGAGGATGGGGTAAAATGTTGACCAAAATTTTACCCCAGGTTAAATTAGGTCAACCCCTGTATGTTCATACTTTCCATAAGGTCCTTTAGGTTTTTAAATGGTTACCATGGTCCTAAATGAGGTCAATTCATACCTTGAGGGTCATACGTGTTTTAGCCTTTTTCATATTTGTCCATTCTTCTTAATGTCCTTTTATGCCACCTTTTTGGTCATTTTAAGGAGTTATATGGCTTTATCAAAAGGACAAATGTTTTAATAATAAAACTAACACATTTTATGTTAGATAAAGATAAAATAAGGATTTGAAACTAAAATATTGTAGGTCTAACATAAAATAGAAGAAAATCACCTATAAAAAGTTAGTTTTAGATGTTTGTACAGATTGAGGTTACTCATCTATAGGTATGAATGCTTCCAAAAGGTGTCTTGGAATCCTCACAAGTCATTTTAGGCTTATGTGGTTTCAATAGATCCAAAATTGGAAAAAAAATGCCTCTCTTATCACTCCCTTGGATAGTTTAGAAAGGGTCAATAGTTTTCATTTGGTACGACTTAGAGAAGAGGATTTGGAGTGAGTGCACTTGGAGGATGTTATGGGTCCCTATGAGCTTCCATTTTATGGTTATATTTTTAGGATTGGTAGTCTATGTTTTATTAATAATCATTAATATTATCAGTACCTCAAAACTCCTTATGTAATCCTAATGGCTCAGTTTTTCTCATCTAGTTTCACTTTGGAGATTAGTCTATGTGAACCAAGTAATACACGTAGACTTGTAGAGAGTATCCACCCATGTCATATTGAATTTAATATATTTTGGCATATGTGGACATGGAAGGATAGGTAGAATCATCTCCTTATGTTATAAGTGAACACCAATGAAAGTTGAGAATAGTGTTTGATAGTTTCAGAGTTTATCCTTCTATGAGTGGCTTCAATTAAAGAGTAACACACTTGTTTTCAACCCCTCAGAGCATATTGGTTAGATTCTCTATTGAAGGTTTGTATTGAAGAGATCTCAAGGGTAATAGTCTAATATGGGGATAAATACTAAACACCTGAGATCAATGTTCATAGAGTTGAATAAATTTGTAGAATGTGAAGGTTTACCTTAGTTTATTTGAAAAAGAATTTTTATCTACATAGTATCATCTCATGGTGAAAATATATGAGTTCTAGATAAGCCTAATAGCTTTATTCTTGTAGCCTAGGCCTAGAGGTAACATCTTAACATAAGATAAGGTTGTTATGTCAAGAGAGAATGATAGTTTAATGGGATTTCAACTCAATCAAGATCCTAATGTAAGTACTCATATAAATATAGTGTTAAGAATCCAAAATGAACCTAGAACATTACCAGTAACTCCTATACTACATTGATGGTAAAGGTATAATTGCATGGTCTCAAGGAAGAAATGAGTCCATTTAGGTGGGAGTTGGTCTTATTGACCTTAGGAGAAACCAAAAGTGTGAAAAATAGTGATCAAACATGTATCATCACCTACATAAATCTATTGACTTCCCCAATGAGCACCTATAGTTTGATTCAAGAGATAGACTAGCCTTAAGCTAATGAAAGATGCAGGTTTGGTTGGTAGATAGAGGTGTAAGATGGAGATGAACACATAGAAATCACTCTCAGAGTGATAATATCACACTTACATGTGATTATTATATGAAAATATGAATAGATTAAGGTTGGGCATAGGTTCTTAATCCCTATTGAATCTAGGAATGCACACACATGTATGTGTATGACTAGTATGTGAAATATTTTCTTGAATGAAGTGTCTACCTCAATACTAAAAAATTATACATAGAGATCCTAAAATGTGAGTCAAGCATTCACATATCCATCCTAATAATTTAATCTCATGTGAAGGCAAGTATATAGTCAATAATGGCATTAGACCAACTGACCTAAGATACCCCACAAGTAATGCAACTAGTAGACCTAGTGAATTGATGGTAAAAAGATGAATGGAAGAGTCTTCAGGCACTGTGAGATGATGTTTAGTATTTGATTATCAGTGAATAAGTGTTAAGGAGGTTCTATATTCATTGTGACCCCTCAAGGGTTCACATACTCAAAAAACCCAATCTATGCCTATGAGGCCTAGAACTAGACATAAATCTCAGGCTTCTAATTTCACTCCTATGATCATGTGATCTTCCCAATAAATGTGATATATTTCATGGGATAATGGAGGGTTGATTAGACTCATTATTTTTTATAGGACAACTCAGATTGTCCATTTTGGCCTTAATTTATCTCAGGGGTGTCCAAAATACATAGTTACCTGAGAGACAACTTATTTCACTCCTACATATACTAACGAGTTTCATGGGGTATTGATCACTTAGGAAAATTTTATGTAGGTCATTTACTTTAAATTAGTGGCATATGTTCAATTGTTATAGGCCTAACCTTTATGAACCATTTTTAAGAACCTAAACTACCTAATACCCTCATAAGAGTTTGATGAGAAAGAAATGAAGAGAAATGCATCTATAAGGGTTAAATTGGCCTAGAAAATGATTTATATCTACTTGTAAATCTCTTAGTATCCCCACCACTCAATTATTTTGTACCATCACTTGAATGGATGGGTCAAATTATGTGTTTTCTACAAGATTTGAGATGATTTAAAGGTACAAAAAGGAATAGATGGGTGAAATCCATGGTGAAAGGTGTGTGGAGATGTGTTCTAACTCCTCACACCCAATTCTCACCTCAATCATGTATATATACTCCTTTTCTAAGCTAACTATTGTAGGTAGTATTGGATAAAATAGTAAGAAGCAAGGTAATTGCTAAGTTAAATATGAGAAGTATGTTTTTGAGTTTTCTTGAGTTCTACATGATTGACCAAAAGACAAATAAGTTCTAAATGTGTGTCTCAAATATATGCAATGAACTATTTTGAGTATGTACAAGTCACCCTAGTGACAAGTGTGTGAATTTAGGCCTAGAGGGCTAGTAAAGTACTAAAAGGAAGTAAATAACAAGTAGAAAAGATAATATTATCAATTAGAGGGGTGAATAATGACATGCACCAATCATGTTTCCACATTTTTAAGTTGGTTCATATGTATCAATGTTTTCCAAGGCAATTCTAGATAGTTAGTGGACTCCTCATCAAGAAAATTAGTTTCAAGAAAGACAATGAAGTATCCCTACACCAAATTCAAAAGGATGTTATATTTTAGATAGACACTTATCTAGGAGAACCTCATGATCTATTTTCTAACTTCTCCTACATTTTAACTTGTCTTCAATACTTGACACTTGGCATTGTAACTCTCCAACAACACTCTTTCTCTCTCTTCTCCTATTGCTCTATATATTGAAGCCATTTTGGAATTGTAAAGGATCTATAATTGGTATGGTGAGGCCCTACTAGTCTGACATATTTTTTTACCTTTGAATAAAGTTATTAATATGGTTTAGTCTCTAAAATTATTTTTTTATTAAGTATTTCAAATATTCCACTTAGATGAAAAGTGATGAATGTTTCTCCTTGCTTCCATTCTACTCTTGCATATATTATGTAAGTAATATTTCTTCTAAAAGGTATAATGAAGTGTAAGTGATTGTTAGATTTATTTAAAGTGTGAAGAATATTAGTAGTGTGTAAGATCATATATTCTCTTCACCCATTTTTATAAATGCATACTAATATGCCTTCATGTAGAAACACTTTTACTAGAAGAACCTTGAGTTGAGATCAGTTTTAGTAATTTGCCTTCATAGTGCAAGTTCAAGTATGTTTGTAGAGATATCCTTTATGTATCACCTACATTATTATAGGTTAATTTCATGTTTCCTTCATCCCTTTTCACCCCAATAAGTGATTATACTAGTGTATTTGAGAACCTAAATAGATAGATCAAGGGAGGTAGCCTATAATCTAGAGATCTATCTCTTATAGCAATCTTTCTATATTAAGAGATAGTTCCATGTTATCTCAAATTTTAGAAGGTCTAATTGAATATTATATGGTGAAATTTTGGGCTATAATAGGCCACACCTCCTATCTCAACACCACTTCCTAGATCATCTATGTTGACAACTTTAGTGCCTCCCACTACATTAAGTGCAACCATATACTCACTAAGTATAAATAAGCCTTAGTTATTGAAGACTAATTTTATATGTAATATTAGTAAATGTAATTATAGTTTACTCATACTTAATGTATTAATGTAATATTTATCCTAATCAATTTGTACGCATGCACATGTTGCATGGCATCATATGGGTAAACTTATTTTTGACACAGTTGTGATCAACTATTATTGTACATGTAGTTTTGGCATTAAATTAGAACCAAGTTTCTGATTACTAAAATATAACTTTGAGTTTTTCATTAACTTGGAGGATGAGATGACCCCTCCCCAAGTCTATTTATACATGTGAATCCCTTATTTCATATTTTTAAAGAATTATCAATATAGGAAAAAGTTGTTTTTGATTGTCATGAAACTGTGTGGATGTCTTTTCCTTTCATTTCTATGTAATTACATGTTTATTTCATTTGGTTGTTTTGATTCGGTAATTTGAAGTGTGCAATAGCTATGTAAATTTACTTTTTTCATCATTTATATCTACTGATTTTAGATGTGCAACACCTATTGAATAGTTAGCAAGTGTTATTGATTTCAATTAAAGGGTTGACTATCTTAATTTTTAAAGTGTGTAGGAGTGTTTTCCTTTGATATAGTCTTCTAGGTGTGAGCTATAGTTTTCATATATAACTTTATGATCAGAGATATAATCTCCTAACTAAGGGTGTGAAATAGCTACTCTAAAAGGAACAACTTTTAGCTGAGATATTTAAGTTTCTTATATCATTTCTTCCCAAACTTCCTACCTATGTTTGTATGTGAGTGTGTAATAAATCCTAATAGTAAACATTAGTTATGGAAATACTTTTCCACAAATAAACCAACCCAATAATTAATCCCTTCATACTATATAACCTTATTTTCTTCTCTACCTTTCCCTCTTTTTGAATTTACTTTGATTTATATCTACCCACTTTAGAATAGTTTCCATCTATCCAACTCAACTAGGTGTTAATTTATTTATTAGGCTTCATTTCACTATAAGTACACCTATTTAAAAACCTACATGCTTATCCTACTATTCCACCACCATGTTTTTTAACCCATACCTACAACTCATACCCTGGAGTGGATTTTACCTTCATTGAGATCCTAAAATGTTAGAGGCTACCTTGATAAATACAGGGGTGTGCACAAGACCCACATCAATAATGACTCTCTAAAATAATATGTTATCCAATAAATTTGGATATGCCTAAAATTATTTCCTCCTCCCAATATTTTAAGGGGATGCATGGTAATCTTACCCAAATAGGGCCACTCTGAAGGTCTCTTTGAGTGAGTCAAACCCTTGTTTCTTATTATTTAAGCCTAAGTTATCTTTTCCAAAAGACCATTGACCCCCTAGCATATTTCATAGGCAATCCTCCTAGTTCAAGAAGGAAAATAGGAAGAACCCATTTGGCTATGTATATGCCCTATTACTTATAGTTACTCATAGTGCAATTATTTCAAAATGGTACATTGATACCTATAATTTTTTATATAAGGTTTCTATCTTAAATATTTTTTCATGAAATGATAAATGCCAATTATAATGTAAATAATTTTTTTATTATAATTGATGGAAATTTATTAAAAAAAACATTTTATTGACATTTACTTCAGTTTTTTATCTAAGAGGAGGATAAGATATCTTTACTTGAGGTACATGATAGCAAATGGGGCAGGGGGGGGGGGGGGGGGGAGGGGGGTGGGCGTGGGGGTAGGGGGGAGAGATTTAGTGGAAAAACAATGTCTTAAAAATTATTAATATAGGATTATTGTTGGCCTAAAATGGAGCAATAAAGTTAAGAACATGAAAAATTATGTCCATAATGTTAGAAACATAGTAATTTCAATCATGTAACTTCACAATAATTATGACCAATCATCTCACCATGGCCATTTTACCTTTTGGGATTTCACTTGATTGGCAAGATAAATCAACAACCATCAATAGGTCACAAGTTCATTATTACAACCATCAAATATTTTACAAAATGTGTTGATTCCATACCACTACAATATTTTTAGGGGAGGACATATGTAGGTTTTTAATGACCAACATTATTTGAATATTTGGTCTACCATCAACTATTATAACAAAAAATGGATCATTTTTGAAAAATAAGATAGTTAAGATATTTTATAATAAATAAAATGTTATTCATACCTTCTCCATTCCTTATTATACTCAAGGAAATGTAAAACTAGAAGTAAAATATATAAAAAATGTGCTAAATACAAGATTTATCATAACTTCACTCCTTATTATCCATAAAAAAATGGCCAAGTGGAAGTAACAAAATAAAACAAGTGTTAAAATATTAAGTAAAATAGTTCCCAAGCATGGACATGATCAACATAATCAATTTATATATGATTTATGGGTATATAACATAAGTGTTCACATGCCATAAATATATTTTGTATTCTCTTATTTATGAAATAGAAGAGGTATTTAATTTAGATCTAGAGATACCATATTTATGTGTTTCTTCAAATGATATTATCAAGGATAATGAATGTTCAAAAAAATAATTGCATAAGTTAGAAATGTTAGATGAAAAAATCATATAGGCTATTGAGAATTTTAGAGTATATCAGGATCAAATTAAGAGAATATGTGATAATAAGGTCAAAATCATGAATTTGAAGTTGTTTACTTAATGCTAAAATAAAATCAAAAGAATACCAATGCAGATAAAGAGTGAAAAGGCAAGTTCAAAAAAATACTATAATAGACACCTAAATTTGGCACAAGCCCACCTTTAATGTCCTTTATTTCAACTTTGAATATATATACTATTAAAGATGAATAAATTATCTATTAGCACTATTATTTGGGTATTACTATATATTTTATATGTTTGACCATTTTTTGTTGATCTTTAAAAAAATCATGGGGATTCCTAATTTTAGTTTTTTATCTTTTTTTAGTGATTTATAGATAATTCCATTAATTCCAAATAGGTCTAGACCTATGGACCTATCCATGAAGCATGAAATTATCTAGACATAAATTTCATATTTATTTTGGGTCATGTTTTGTTTGGGTCATTATTTTTATTTATTGGGTCTTATTGGGTTGTTTGAGATCTAATGGGTCTCCTAATTCAAAATTAAAAAAATTATATATATCGAAAGCTACTACAAGGAATTAATGATGATACTTTTCAATATCAAAATATATACAAAGACTTCATGTTTTATTTATATAATGTTTTAATATATATTCTAAGTTTACAAAGACTAAATTTGCATTTACATGCTTATGCCAAGGGTAAAATAGGAGAATGATCATCTAGACTTACATTCATAATTTTACACATATATATTAGTGAGAGAAATACATATGATTTTAATCCCTCTTTGAAGTATCAAAAATATCATAATTCTTGGTTAATTAATGGGCATTCACCAATGTTGGTATAACTCAATAATTTTTCTTGACACCCCTTATTTATTTTAAAATTGTTTTTTAATGTAATAAATAGGGTTTTTTACTATAGGTACTCCACACAAAATTTATATGTTATCATTATATCAATAGTATCAATGAATACATATGAAGGTGGTGAAATAGTCTAAAAAATCATAGTCGACATGGATAAGTTTACATTCAACAGACATGACCAACTTACATTGTTGCTTAAAGAGTGCAGACCTATCTAAACACATTCAAAATCTCTACACTTGAACCTAAGCCATCAAATTCTAGTTTTATTTAGTTTCTCACTATTAGATTCCTATTATAGTTAACCAAAAACTTGTATCTAAGCCAAGTATGTTTCTTCTTGATTTTTCCAAAACATAACATATTACTATATTTAGCAAGTTGCAATCAAAATTATTCTTAAAATTTACATCTTTATCACTCTAATTTTTTAACATTTTTATGCTTATTAAATTCACTTAATTAAAAATAATGTAAAACATATTAGTGAAACCATTTATTTCTCAAACATTACTTTGCCTTTTCTATTTTTGTTCTAGGGTTTCAGTTGAATTTATGATTCCCATACACTTAATAGATATTTGATTATCCTATTAGATTTTATTGAGCATTGCTATAGGATTTATCTTTGACCTATGGGATTCACATTTAATTACTTATTTCCATGCATAAAAATATTTTTTGGCTTTCTATATATTTTTTCTTTATATTTATGTTTTGGCAATTGTAAAATTCATAAGAGTTGTCATTATGGGCAACGTAGACTTTAGTTATACCCGATCCATGGTGTTAAAGTTATTACTCTAATACTCAAGTCATTAGATAGCACTATATATGGACTTCAATTTCTATGTACCTCATGTTATTTATTAAATACATAGGGTTTTAATTTTTAACCATAGGAAACCTTTCAACCATTTCTTTTTATATTATATAGGTAAGTAGTTATCTCTAGGTAGTTAATCACAATGTACCTTAGAGATGGGATAGTACAAATACTTGGTGATGGAATATTCCATATTTGGTGCCTCTTTGGGATTTTTTCACTATTTATGAATGTAATAAATATACTTGAGAGTCTACAAGTCAAGTATACCTTGCCTAATAACACCATTGATATCATTTTTTTCTTAGTATGATTGGATTTTTATTAGCAGTAGGCTTAGTGTTTTTCATATTTTATTTATTTTGGGTCAATAAATCTAAAATGGATTGTAAGTATGAAACTAATAATGGTTTTCATCTTTTGAATCTCCTCTTCTATAATAATGTTATACCTTATGCTTATAATAATTATTGGACTAATGATTCTTATTGTAGATGATATTTATTTATTATACAGCACCTTAGTCTTGTACACTTGGCAAACTCAGACTTTGGTTATTCTTCTCAATTCTGACCTTTCCCTCTTTTATAAGTCTCACATCTACTCTATCTTATGCCCCTTATCCTATCTCTTGGTTTGATTAATATTATGTTGATGACCCAAACCCTTTATCTTTCCTAGAATGATAAAAACTTGTTTGTCTTCCACCTCTATAATTTATAAGTCTGTACATACTTTCATCTTCCCTGGACACTAACATCAAGGACATGCACTTGCATTGATGTAGTTGTCTTATTCTAACATAAATGTCTAATGCCCTAAATTCATATAATTTATAAATGAATCATATCTTAATGGTCAGCCTAAGTTATTTAATGTGATTTACTTCTCCACAGGGGTTGATATAAATATAATATCAACCCTCGTCTATTCCTAACCTAAAAACTTCTTACCTAATCACTAGGAAACTTACAAAAAACATTCAATAAATCACTCAAGTGATTAAATCTTCCCTAATGTCTCCTATTTCCATATTAGTCATATGTATAACACATACACAAGTTTGAAGTACTAAAGGAGTATCCCAAGAGCTATATTGGTCAAGTTATAAGCTATGTCATTATTGTACCATTTTTACACATATCACATGATTCACACACAAGCCAACATATATGGATAAACTATATTAGTTTAAGGCCATTTTTAGAGTATTGAATATTTATAAATGTTCATTAACCCATTTTCCCTAGGGCCATTATGAAGATAAATAACTAGGGTTTTTTTAACTCATGAAGAGTGATAGTCTATGACCCATATCTAAATACATTAGAGTGAAGGTGAAGATAAACTTAGAATCATCTAAGTGGTCACATCCTTTTTAAGCAAGTATTCCATATAGGACACATCTATCAAGTTTAGATAGTAGTGTCAATGCAGCTATTCTAGGTTGATGTTGGTGTCTATAACTCTAAAAGCACTCAATCCAAGATCTAATGATTGTTTCAAAATCATATTCCAATCTAATTTATACTTTTTCCAAATCTAAAACTACATTGGCATCAAAACTAGCTAAGTTCATCACTTCTTTGTCATTTCCATATCTAGCATAAATATACTTACTATTTTTAGCTTATCTCGGTTTAAGAAATTCATTATATGTTTATATCTAAGTTTAGCATCCATTTGGATTGCATTAGAGATAGTTTTCCATCCTTTTCCCCTAAGATATCTCTACCCCTTTAATCCTAGATAACCTTGATTTATAATTTTTAGGGTTAAACATTTGGTGAACCTGATCTTTGAACATCAAACCCTAGAAAAATTAGAGTTTTATATTT
Source organism: Torreya grandis (assembly GCA_037957365.1). Lineage (NCBI taxonomy): Eukaryota > Viridiplantae > Streptophyta > Pinopsida > Cupressales > Taxaceae > Torreya > Torreya grandis. The sequence goes on along the minus strand of JARHVA010000019.1, from coordinate 5,858,683 downwards.
TTTTTAAACATCAAGACCTTAAAGGAAAAGGTTAAAAACATTGAACAAAATGATTTAAATTATCCTCATGCTATTGATTCCCAACATGTGTTACATAACCCTCTTTCACTTGAGATATATTTTCACCCTTTGCAAACTTATTTTGTTGCAACTAAGTTCACATTTTATGATGGTAAGGATGATCCTAAATAGCATATTAGAACCTTTTATGTGGCAATCCTTTATTATTCCTCCAATGATAAAATTTTGAACAAATTATTCCCAAGAAGCCTCAAATACTATTATTTGAGGTGGTTCTATGATTTACCTCTCCAATCCATGAAAGTATTCAAACCTCTTGCAGATTAATTTTTAGAAAATTTTTCCATTAATATTTATAAAAATGTTTCCTATGCTCAAATTACCAAAATAAAACAAGGAACAAATGAGTCTATCAATGAATATGTCTTGAGGTATAAGATAATTTTAGCTAAAATGACCAATCCTATGATATATAAAGAGTTGAAATACATATTCAAGTAAATTTTTTTTGCTCCTTTACATGATTCCATTATTTTCAATAATTCCAAATCCTTTGATGACCTATGTCATATTGTATGGGACCATGAAATTAATATTATTTCATTAAATAGGCTCAACTATGTATCAAATACACCAACTTCATCTACATCTAGTACCAAATTTACAATAAAACCAAGTTATAAAGTAAAGCATCTAGATCTTAAAAAGGAAACAACCAACATGGTTAACACAATTTCACAATAGCCTAATGATCTTGTCTTATCTAATTCACCAAAGAGACAATTTACATGATTATCTAAGTCTCTTGCATCATTATTATTATGGTTAGTATAATTTTATCTTATATCTCTCCATCATCTTATAAAGGTTGATATGAATAGACCTCTACCCAAAGGATATGATGTAAATGCTTATTTTGATTATCACAAAGGATCAAGACATTCTATGAATAGATGTTTTACCTTGAGGCATAAAATCCAAGACATTATTGATGACCAAAATATTACATTTGATGATCCTCCAAAGGAATTAGGTTTACAACCTAGTGATCACCACAAATACAAAATATTTAACAATCATTTGCAAGACCATTCTAAGAAGGAACGAGAAGTGAAAATGGCATATAATGCATATCCTCATCCATCACATCATAAGAACCCATTATATGGGATTATTGGTACTTATACACATCATACACCTCTTATGGTTTATATACCTTCTATTTATTTTGATGACAGTGATATTAAGGATGTTGACTTTAATATTTATTCAAGCATACCTTTATAAATACCCTATACGTAGTTTTATGATTGATAATGGTGTAATTGATAACTATTTCACTGTGAAATTACTTACACACTTGGGTTATACTCTTCATTATTTACATCCTTCAACTACATCAGTTAGAGAATTTGATGGGACCTCCCAAATGGTTCTTAGAGAGATTGTCCTACCTTTATATGTAAGTCATGTACATGTGGTTACTAAATTTTTAGTTATACATTCCATGAGCATATTTGATATGTTATGAGAAGATATTGGATCCATACACTTTGATTAGTACCTTTTACAATGCATGGGTGTATTAAATACATTCCTACCAATTGGATAATTATAATTTCTAGAATACCATATGAGAATCTTCTTAAATAAGAAGAATTTATACCTAGGTAGCTAATTATCAAACCTACTAAGGTTAATATACCATAAAATGGTATGCAATAGGTAATCCCATTTACTATTTAGATAGTACTTGAGATACCATTGCATCAGAGACAGACAATGGATTATATGGAATCCTCATCTACTGCATAACATACTCAAATATCTAGAGCACCTACACATGTTCCTATTGTTGTTATTCCAAAAAACACACATATCACTCAATTATGGGTTCCTCAAACCCTAGACCTATTCCTTTTATTTCTACTTCATAATAATGGACTCTTATTTTACATATGTAGAGCATCATGAATACTACAATGATAGATATTCTACCTATGCATGTTCCTCAACAACATCACTAGATTACTACACCAAATGATAGATTATTACCTAGTGATATGCCAACCAAAAAACTATTTTTGATGAATACCCATTTTTGAAAAACACCCTATCTTGACCCAAACATCATTTAATATATCCATCATCGAATCATCATATGCTTTCAGTCTAATATCCAAGGCTCTAAATTTTTAGAACTCTATTCATCCAAAATCTAACATTTATAAGCAATTAGTGAAAAATAAATTTGGTAATAAAGCACTTCAGTAAGCCTTCCTTCTGGCCACATTCAAACCAAGATCAAATTTATTATCAAAATAAGATATATATAGTTTATTTTTGGATTAAAAGAAGGATCATCATTAATGTCAACATATAATTTGGTCCCAACAATAGTTTTATTATTAGATAAGTTTGAAAATGTCAGTGATAATGTTATAGGTAAGGAAGAAGCTTCATCCAACATCAATACAAGTTCTCTTAATAACATCAAAGTAGTATATTCCATTTCCATAAACACTCTTCTTCATTTTTCCATTAACGTCACACTACCTACACATGTCAACTAGATCCATATAAATGGACCTCATTAGACTTATCCCATGGATACCTAACAATTGTAACATCTATGAAAATTCATGAAAGCATCCCATTTGGAGAAAGGTTACTTCACTAAACATTACTTGAAGATATAAAAAACAATCAATATATACTAATAGATGAATAAATTGGCTCCTTGCTGCTTGATGATAATGATATCAAAAAAAATGAAAACATCAAGTCAACTAGGAGAAAAAAAACATGGAATGATCTCTCGATAAGAATTCAAGAAAGAATCTTAACTCCCATGTTTCACACTTATTATTCTAAACTAGTAGAATGGCATTATAATGAGTTGGATCATGATTTTGAGATTAATTTTTATATACATCATAGTAAGTTTGAACATTTTATATTTTCTAAGGAATTAAAGAGTGTCAATATAAATCTATCATATTTTGACTTTTATAGTATTTAGTGGTTAGTCAATAGCGGTTGGGTAAGAGATATTGGTTTTTGTACATATGGAGATCTCATTAGTCCCTAGTGTTTGATACTCTTTAATAACATCGCTTGTAACCCTTATAGAGAAAGGCATCCAAATTTCATGATGATCAGAAGAACTCTTATAAGGTTTATAGAGTTTAGCTTTACTATCAAATATATTACTGTAGGTCTATTTGATAATTGTGTTTTTTCAAGGAATACCAAAATTACCATAAAACTTTGCCAAAAAAACTTATATCTGAATATATTCATTCAACAAGGATTCCCTAATAGAGAATGACACTATGGATGGTTTGATAATAATTATTTGTGGGATTAACAACCTCATCCTAGTCAAGTGCTATTCAAAGTAATTAAAAAAACTCAAATATAAATTGAAGAGGAAATCCAGTTAGAATAATAGAGACTATCTAGATTTAACATGGGATATAAATCTAAAAAACATGAATCTTATGAATATTATGACCTTCCATTAGGAACAAATTCCAATAAATCCATTAAAAAAATCATAAAATCATAAAAAAACAAAAAAAAATTGTAGTTTACAAGTCCCTTGCCACTCAGGGGCAACCTATTTATACCTACACTGTCTTCATTGTATTGCATTTACCATTGTTTACATTCTATCCTTTATAAAAGATGTTACATTTGGTGATTATTTATTTGTCAATGTGCACAATACAAACATTTCCAAATTTTAGCCTATCATATCATTTTGCTTTTTTATACCACCATATTATATCATGAAAGATATTTTCAAAATCAACATTACATTGGTTTTTGTCTTAGTTCTTCAGGTAGAGTAAACCTCTTTTCCCTACATTTATTTTCCAAACTTATAAAAATACTAGCCTATATATTTTTATAGAAATATTATCCATCATGGAGACTCCTCTTATAGTTCCCTTTTACACAGAAAACATTAAACAAGTTACAAAATAAATGGCTAAATTTACTCACCTATCTTGGTTTTCGGTGATAAGCCCTTGTATCTTACTAGTCATATGGGGCCAAGACTTAGGATTAAAAACCTATTGTATAACAAATACATCCTTATTCAAAACTTATGAAAATAAAATTATCTCTCGTCATTCATTGATCTTTGGTGTTGAGCCTTTGCATCTCCCTAGTTGTGTAGGATTAACATTGGGGAGAGATACCCTTCCTCACCTACATATAGTCTTTGGTGATAATCCCATGTGTCTACTTAGTCACATGAGATTACATGTAGGGGGTAATAAAACAAAATGAAATAAAAATATGTCATAAAAAGGATTTCTTCAAATCACTTGTTTACATTTTTATACTAAAAAGGGTAGACTTTATCCTATTAACCAATTATGTCAGGGATAGTTATCTATAGACATATCTAATAAAGTTAGTATTTTGTAAGTTTGGAAAGATGTAAATTTTTGTCCTTTTCTTTTAAGGAATAATCCACCCTTATTTGTTACATAATTTTTAAATTCATCTTCATTTATCATACTCCTTTCTTTCATTATTTGGTTGCAAACTAAAAGTTATATGTTATGTATACAAAACAATTGGTTGTCACTTATAAAATAGTTGATCAAGTGTATCTGTAAAGTTTTTTGCATATCCATCATGTTACCTCATTTTTAAAAATAAGTGCACCATGTGTAACCATTGTCTATACTTACCCTAGTTACTTGGGGGCATCACCTTTTCATTCATACATTATATATTTCCAAGTTTATCATTTTTTCAGTTGTTAGTCATTTATCCTATAACATGTTAAGTTCAAGGTTGTTAATCCTATATATGAACCTAAATTCTTGCTCATGATAGTATAAAAACATCTTGTTCCTTATTTAAAAATCCTAAAATACAAAAAAAAAAAAAAAAAAACACAAATACATTCCCAAATACATCTACCTTTCTAAGCTATCCTTCACATTATTCACCCATTCTTAGGTGGGTCATTCAGTCATCCTTTTCATCAAATCATTTAAAATTCTTCATTAATAATCCACTTTATCATCACTTCTCATATTTGGAGAAATACATTTGTCCTGATATCCCCACATAGACTTTGTCTAAGGAGGATTATGTAGGTAGTACTTAGAGACATAGGTTCTCTAGGGTCAGCTCGATCACCATCTTGCCCATCATCCATTTCCCCAATGTGGATTAACTTATCCTTCAAATTATCCCTTGATTGATTTAGTTCCTATCCTTGATCTTGGCTACAATTATCTAGTCCTTGTTTGGATTGATTTTATTTATAAATTTTATTTTTACATATTTTGTTTGTTTTTATTGTTGTATTGTTTTTTTCTATCTCTAACCATTCACTTATTTATTTTTATCTATTTATTTGTCCTTAGCCATTTAGTTGGTTATTTCACTTCATTTTATCTCTAACCATTCCAATGGTTATTTCCTTTACTTTTTCAATTGTGGTCAATTTTTGTTATTTGAGTCACTCTTTGTTTATTTGTGTGTTATTATCATTTCATTGATATTTAGGTTTATCTATTGTTATCACATCTTTTAATTATTGTCTTTTTTATGTTTATAAAGATTATTTTGTGAAAAACATATATAGTATGGTTATGGTTTTTATATATCATAACTTAATTTTCTTTTACATAATTTATTCTTTCCTTTTGTTCATATGCTTAAAACATCAAAATTCATCATGATTATTCAATATCATTAGATGTAATGTGTTTTATGATATATTAAAAATCAAATTGCTCAAAGCTCAAATATTAATGTAAATCCAGTGCAAAGAATAGAAACAAATAAATATAGCTATGTCACATTCTAAAACCATATACTTTACCCAATCATACATAAGTCATACATCCATAGTAAATATACTGAAAGAATTAAAACATGGTAGCTTAAATAAAAATGAAATATAACTAGTGTTATAATATATCAATACATCTGTTACTCATGCATAAAGTCCTTGTAAATCCATAAACAATCCATCAATGTCTAGTCCACATAGTAAAAAGTCTCATAAATAATCATGAATATATATAACATGTGTTTATATAAAAAGATATATCTCAAAATATGTATATATAAATGAATCAATCTATCAAATATCCCCTTTATCTATGTCTCATCTTGTCCATCAGATGGAGTTTCTAGTATCAAGAATAGCTCCACACATCATGGTCTGGCTCATGGAGGACCCATCGCATGATGTACATATCCCACTAACCTCTCTAAATCCATTGGCTGAATAGATCTAGTATATGTCAACCATCTCATATAGTACTCCATAAAATATGGTGCCCTTTGAGCATGTGGTATATCCTCCTGATACAAACTCTTATAATATGTGGCCTACTCCATAGACCTCATCACTCTATCCAAAGTGACAATCTTCCCCTATTTATCTAGTAGTATTCTGACCTCTACTATCTTAGTCTGAGTTATGTCTCTCTTCTTCCTATAGTTCTATGTTAGAATTTATAGTCTGGCATCTGGGTATCTACATCATGTATAACCAAGCCATCCCCATCCAATCCATCTATAACTACCTATAATCTATCTACCTCAGACTATAATCATCTAATTTTAGTTGTCTGATCCCCTCTACTATCCACTACACCCTATAACCTAGTAATCTCCTAGTGTAATCCATCAATCTCTCTATCCTAATCTCTAATATCCTCTCAGAGTTTGTCAATAAGTGCATGATCTTTCTCATATCTTAGAGTGCATGAAGAATTAACCATATCCCCTCTATCTTTCTAAGTATCATGTTTTGTTCTCATACTTACATCCTATCCTACTCCATCATCACTCTCTCTATCCTCCTTGTTATCTACCTCTACCAATGGAGTCTCCACTCCAACCCTTTGCTTTGTATCTAGGTCCATCCCTATGTCAACATCAATATCAACCCCTACCTTAAAAAAAATCTCAATGTTCTCCATGTCTATAATCTACACATCATGTGGCTTATCAACCTCCACAACATGTCATATACCTCATGTTCATGTTCATCTTCTATCTCCTATCATATCCCTCATAATCTAGGATCTTAATCCTATACCATGTGGTTATCTAATCAAGCTAGTCACCAACCTCTACCTCCATGTCCATGGTGGTGTGTATAGAATCATCAATCTAACTAGTCTCTATTGAGCCCACCAATCTGCATACCCATCAACCACTCTAGTATTAATAACATCTCTATGATCATTACATATAACACTCTATAACTATGTCTAACTATTATTGGATATGGTTGGATTAGTGGCCATACCCCACTATGATCTCTCTCTCTCACTAATCATGTAAATAAATGTGGCCCAACTGGTATGTGCTACCTTGCCCCAAACTCTCTCATCATCCTATCTAGGTGATACCTCTCTATGATATAATCATGCCTCTTGATAATGTAGCAAGGGGTCATCATATATTCCATGTGAATATCCTCATGTGGCCACTAAAACACATCTTCCTATAAGGTCTCCAGGTGATTTGGTCATCACCAAGCTCATCAATAGGATTCTTGTAAAAGTCCAAATCTCTAAAGTGTGGTCTACAAGACCCAATAATCATGTGCCATCCATATGCCAATGGCTCATCATTATAATGAGTTATTATATCTATAACTAACCTCTCTATTGAAATTTTCTCCTAGCACCAAACATGTAATAATGTGGATAGGTCAATATCTATCTAGCCTAAATATGTTAAATGATGTAAATCATGGTATAAATGATCTAGCTTGCATGGACCCCATGAAAATATCTCATCCATCTCCATCATGTCTACATTCACATCTAGAATACCAATAAGACATAATCTCCCACTCTTGTTAGGTAGAAAAATACCATTAAAAATAGCCATGAGTTTGATAGTCATATAGTTTATCTCTAAATTAGTACAATAGTTTCCATTGATATCACCTCTATCAGTAGGAATCCACCCGTCACCAAAAATACTGAATAATGTAATCTAATATGGACCTTGTCCCAAATATACACATCTCCCTCATATTATAAAACCTAAAATATAATACACATCCTCTAATGTAATAGTCATTTCCCTTATCGACAAGTGAAATGTTCTCATCTCATTATGCCATCTCTCGATAAGTGTTGTCAATAGATCTCTATCCACTCTAACCTTTGAAATTTGTGCAATGTATAATAGTTTGCTTGCCTCTAACATGCCAAACTCATACTATTTGAATCTCACCATCTATGTAATAACTGTAGATCTCTACTCCTAAGTCACAAGCACTGATAATACCTCCTACAAATCACAAACATTGCATTTAATTAATTTTATTCAGCATATAATTCAAAATTATAACTACATTCTAATTAATCAAAAAAAATCAAACAAACAATATTCATTTATTCACTTTATCCACAACACAAGTTTACAATTACATTTTTAAAATTCACTATTGATCTCTACAAATTCACTTTTGATCCTTTCAAATGAATTCATTATTACCTCAAAAAAATGCTTTTCTAACCAATGATTTCATAGCCATGTTTATCAATTTCACTACTACTAAATAGATAAATCTTCCTTTTCATCTTAAATTATTTTTCTTCTATGTTTCACAAATTTACTATCCTATTTTACAAAAAAAAAGTTACCTAAATTGAAATCACTAATTTTGATTTCAAAATTACTTTTTTGACAATAGTGAATGCATTTCTTGTAACTTTAATCCCTAATTAATGATAATAAATGCAAAAAAAATAAAATTTAAACTCCCTAGAGACCCACTCCTCTTAGGTCTCTAGAATCTCCTCACTCGCTCCACTTAGTGATTGTGGTGTGGAATATGATCCATGTTTCCTCACAAGTCTCAGAGCAAAACTCTTCAATCAAAATTCTTAGCAAATAACCTTGAAAATCAAATTTACACAAATGAAATTCTATACCCCATTTGTTCTACTTATATTATTCTACCCTATAAAATATTTTTGCCCCCATCCCTTCATCCTACTAATTCTTCATCCACTTTTCAAATTTTTAGACACATTAAATCAAATTGTTTTGAATTTGTTTTCAAACTTTTACAACAATCTATCTACATAAAATAAACACACTCATTTGAAAATTCAATATATTTTTTCTATTTTTGTATCTATAGCTTATTATCTCTAGGATATATCATTCCCCCAATCACTCAATTGACCCTTTCATCATTAGCACAACATCAAATGTGTAATCTCTGAATGGTTAAACTATTGTTTTTCAAATCCATACTCTAGTTTTACTTAACTAGGGTCAACCTTTTTACACAACCAACATCTTACAAGTTTGAAATTGATTCCATAGTAATTTGATTGATCATTCATCCACATAAATTATATATTTCTTATTTTCATAAATTTTGAGTGTTTGTTGATTTTCTCACACAAACCTTTGAGGGGGCATCATCACACTCATTTTCATTCATTTGGGGGAAAAAAATCATTCTTAATCATTAATACTCTACTTCTACTATTCTTTTAAATAGTATTTCTTCCCAACACTATTTCAAAGAGGGGGAAATTTAGATACCTAAATTTCATTTAATGCTGAAATTCACCAAAAACATATTTAATAATTCTGCTTAAAATAATTCATCACATCTACCTCCAAATTCAAATAAATTAATAAGTCAAATTAGTCAATTATGCACACTTTAAAGCCTTAATTTAAATATAGAATCCAAATTTTACACCTCATCCAACATCTTCCACATTTTTTCTCTCATCCCAACCAAACCCACAACTTTATCAACCTCTTATGGCTCATCCCTTGAGTTGTTAAGAAGTTTAACTTATTCCTACTGACTCAACCATTTGAAATGGTATTCATCCTCATGGGTGAGGAATCATTAGCCACCATTGATTATCTGGATCATTTAATAAATCCAAATAATCCTCCACCATTATATATTCATCTAAAATTTTATAAATAAACTTGAAAACCTTCATTTTCAAAAAATTGAGTCCTAAAATTGAATCAAAATCTAGACTTATGATAACAAAGTGTTATTCAAAAGCAAATCCTAACAAATCAAAGTGAATTAAATCATACAAAATGCCTTTTGCCCCAAAATGTTACCCAATCTCCTTTCCATTAAAAGAGTGAGTACCACATTTTTGAAGATCAAATAAATTTTACATTGCAATGGAGAAATCTTGCACATTTGAAAAATAAGTTTGTGTTTTCTATTTTCTTTGCTTGTTTCTCTAACTTAAGTTGAATGTATCTTAGATTAATATTAGTCCATTATTGTGAAAAGTATAGGTTCTCAATTTATTACAACTAGGCAAAATCTTGGGATAATCCCTTTTTATGTTACTCAAGATTTAAACACTTGACTACACTAGCATCAATCCACATAAGGCATAGGCCTTATGTGCTCACCTAAAGTTTAGCTAAGAATGAACCAGGGTGCACATTAGGCTATTTTTGCCATGGCATGAGGATTCACTAAAGGGTTTTAATCAATGTACCAAAAACTTAACTTAGGAAGATCTATAGGCATAGGCCTTTCTTGGATTAAGCTTGGGGTCCTATAGGTACTTAAATATAATATTGATTTTACTCATACTAAACAAATGCAATTTAAATAGGGATTGGGTAATGGCACATATCTAGAATCATCCTTTATACAATATGATGATTACATCATGAAAGTTTAAGGGAATCCATTAAAGTAGCAAAATGTATGAACCAATAAAATGTATGAACATAAATTCACATAATTCAATCAAAAGTATGAAATCATAATTCTTCACATCGTATTAATAATTCTATAGGATATGAAAACCAAACACATAGAACATTTTAATGTAACACCATTTGTCATTTTTCAAAGTTCATAACAAGAGTTTGTATTCAAATCATAATGCTAATATCCTAGAGGATCAAAGATGAGATTGGACACATAAAATTGGAATTTGAGTGGCCTCCATATTATTTCTATGATTTAATGGCTGTTGGAACAATGTTTATAAAGTAAGGCTTCAAATTCATTCCACAAAATATTTGTTGTAGTTCCTCCCTCCCTTTCCTCTTCTAGCTTGAACACCTTAAATAAGCCTTTAGGAATATCTTGTCTAGGGTAGAAGTTGTATATTAAGAGTTGAGCTAGAATTACATTATCATACCCACTAGCTATATGAATCTATGATACCCATGTTACACTTGCCACATTTTTATAAATCTTCATTGATGCGTTGAATATCCAAGAGACCTACTAGTTGGTTCAAGATTTGTGTTACAACTTAAATTTGGATACAAAAACCCTTAGGCTAACCACTTCCCAAAAATATATTCATGCACTAAGGTGGATGTCAAGTTGGCATGAATATTCTACTAATTGGTTAAGGGCCCAACATTTACCCCATATAAAAACTCTAGTCCACCCTCGGAGTAATCCATCAAACTCTTTGGAGCACATAACTCAGGCACATTCTTTTATAGATTGACGTTGAAATCCTCAAAGCCCTTTATGGCTAACTTGATTTCTTATGAGGTGTTATCAATTTTAGATGATGTAGTAATGAAATAAAGTGTATATATCTTATCTAGTTCCTTATAGAAGGATTATACATTAGCTCTTACCTTTTCCACACTTATATCTAATATCTCCCCTTACTCATAGGCCTTAGTTTTTAGAGAATGGAAGATTTTTTATAAGGTCTACTCCTAGTCCTTGATCTAATTACTTAGCATATTCATGTTACCCATGATTTATGACCATTTTTCTCTACTTGTGGAGTATACTTGATACATCAGTTGCTCCTTCTCATCCTTCACTTGCTTTAAGCTTGCATATATTACTAAGGCTTGGTTTGAGAAGTTTAATAAAATGGCATCTTCTATCTTCATTCCCTCTTTAAAATTTATGAAGAGATATTCTACCTCTTGGAGCTTATTTGAAAGCTCCTTCTTTAGTGAAACATTGGGGTCTTCCTCTTCTTCTTCTTCTTCTTCTTCTTCTTCTTTTTCTTCTTCTACTAGCTCAGGTTATAGTCTTGGGATCATATGCTCCACTATTACACAAATCTTTTCAACCTTTGAAAGGTCTAAAGTATTGACACTAACCAGAAGAGATGGTTTAGCCACCTCCACATGGTCACAAAGTTATTGTAACTTGAACCTGGTATCCTACACTTCCTCCTTGGCTTCCTTGAGGAGCTTCTTCCACTTACTCACCTTGCCAACATTGATGATATTCTAGCTATTACTTATGAAGACACCCTTATTAGTGCATTCCCACATTATAATGGGTTCATGGCACATGGGTAAATAAGAAGGTATTATTGCCCTTCCTCACAATGTTTTAGGCTCAAATTAGCCAATCTAGGTGCCTCAAATTGGGGCTCATCCATATAGTGGCTTATCACAAATGAGAGTTGCTTGTACATCCTTGTTTGGTGGCCTATGATGGCATAGTTTCATACATATATAGATCTTGATACCCCTAGTTATTTTGTGTTGTCTCCCTTATGTTAACATCTATGTCATACTTCTCAATGACATCCTTCTCTGTATGTACTTATTCCTCTTCACTATCTCTACCACTCTTTTTGGTGTGCTCCTCCAAGGATTCACTTGTTTGGTCCTTAAGGGTTGTTTCATTAGACTTATCCCCTTATCTATTCCTTCATCCTAGGTATTTTCAATACTTACCTCCAGGGTTATCCCTTTGGTGCCTGTGTCACCTTATTATTATTGGTGCTCCTCAACTACCTCTATTTATTGATCTAAGGTACCAGTATGGCCTTCTTTATGTTCAGACACCACTTCACTACTTGGGCATGCTTCTTGTGAAGTTTATTCTATTTATCTGGTGGGGTCACTTGGCATTTTTTTTACCACTTATATTATTGGTCCTACACTTTAGGGAACATTTTGGGCCCTTTTCTCCAACTTGGCCTTCTTTTATTCCTAATCAAACTTTCAATTCTCTTCAAGTGCCAAATCTCAATTGATATCTTCATCATTAAGTCCCATCTTCTTCTAGACTAATCTTTTCTCCTTGATAGTTTGAGGGGATATTAGGGAGGCCTTATCCTTGGGTGTTAGTGCTAGTTTCCTTGGTGGGATCACTAATGAGGTGGCACTAAATGTTAAGCTCATAATTTCCTTAGTTACTTATAGTGTGGTAGTCACACTACTTTATAGGGCCTTGTGCACATTTTTAGCATTGATATCCTCTTCACCTTCACCTATTTGTAGGATATATATCCTTACTTTATCTTCTTTAATCTCCTCCTCTATTATGGGCATGAGGGTTGCCTCTCTTTCCATATCTACAAGGGTCTTTATAGGGAATGTTATGGGTCCTTTAGTAGTTTTCTTTGGTTTCTTGCTAGAAGATGCACCCTTTTGTGTGAATGTCATATGCTTCTTGGGAGTAGGGGGCACACTTTATTCTTTAGAGGATATTTTTAACTATATGCACTCTGTGATATCTATTAATTTTTTATCCATCTTCCTTTAGAGTGACTTCACTTATAGCTTCAGTTCATCCTTCCTTTTATCATCAGCTAATAAGGGGCAAACATTCATCCTTGTTAGGATCTTTTCCCTTATTGCATGGCTTCATTTCATAGTAAAGGTTAAAAATCCTTCTATTTATTATTACCCTTTGGAGGGGATGGATATTATTCTTTTTTATATCATCCTCCTCATCCCTAGTGGCTTTGGCTCTAAGGTGCACATATTTGTACCTCATCATTCTTCTATTATGATCCACAACCTTAGACTAGATCTTAATTTATTACACATTAGGGATTATCCTTAGTTATACCATGAAGTATTTGGTTGAGAACATGTAAGGTAACCAAATCTACTCTGATAGATTTCCATCTATGAGCATTAGGTGCACCACACAAAAGTGTTACTTCATAGAAAAGGTTTTCATTCCCACTAGTTTTTTAGGGAGTTCTTGTAGGATGCACCACTCCTTCCCAAACACCTCTACATACCTTTGAAACCACTTGCACTCTAGTATTATATTTATATGAGAAGCTAGGGAGGTATATGAAGACATGGTACTTCATTACTGAGGACTCATGGCTTGGTGGAAACACCCATAAGTGGTCATCATCACCATTCAACACACCTATTTCCTCCATCACTATTAGGATTAGCATGTATCCCTATTGAAAATTCTTTCATTCTCGATGGAATTATTGCACATTCTTTACCATATCATATGTGATAAACTTAGAGACATTAAACCTCACTCCATATACCATGTGGTGGGAAATGTCTAGGAATGTTTTACATATGTCAAAACACTAGTCTCTAGGGAAAAATTTTGCTCTTATAATTTGCATTATTTCCCTTATGTTTGGGTCTTGGATGTCCATGATAGGGAAATAAAGTCTTGACTTCTAGTAGCCCAAGAGCTTTACAACCCTTTATAATTTCACATCATCCTCCATCATCTCTCATTTGTTTGATCTTACACTAGGTAGCCCTATGATTTTGATAATGAGGCTTGAAAAAACCCTCATGCACCATCCATCTAAGTATAACCAATCACCATGCACCCTCAAGAGAAGGAAATGTACCAAGTCTTCTATCTTGCCAAAGCTTGGTAGTTCAAATAGTTGTGTGATGCCTATGGTTTAAAATTTGTCTCTAATGGATACATCAAAGAGCATGGTGCCTACCTTGGTTTTCTTTCCTATATCTATCATCTAGTCCTTATTCAACTCTTGCATGTTATTTCCTATCCTATGGTTATAGTCCTTAAGCTTGTAAACATATGCAAAGGATACCCACTTATCCCCAACTATGACCTCTAGTAGGGATTCCATCTCTTTTTAGGTGATCTTGGTACTCATACTTGGTTCAATATCTACAACACTCACCCCCTCCACCATTTTTGCCTCTAATTTTATAGAAACTACTTCCCTTACCACCCATACTTTCTTTTCATCTCTATGCACTTATGGTGGGCCCATGCTTAGCTATTTATTTCCCATTCTGAACTTGCTTCCATTGAAGTGTGGCTAATTGATTCTACTGAAGCCCAAAATTGTGCCTAGTGTTATTTATAGCCATGATAAATGTGACTACACATTTGGCTGTTGACATTCCTACTTCATTAATGGTGACCTAGTTATTCTACCAAAGTCTCTTCTTTCATGTTTCTCTCTCAACTTCCCTCCTCTTTCCTCCTTTTCTCCTCAAGGCAAAATATAATTTTTTTCATGCTCTTTTGTTCTTTCTTGGGAGGATATGGGGAACTTGTTCTCTCTAATAGCATTTTCTCGCTCAATGGCTTTGGATATTTTCTCTATTCTAAACTCTTAAAAATGATAGTATTTCTCTCTTAACTTCCCTCCTCTTTCATCCTTTTATCCTCAAGGCAAAATGCAATTTTCTTCATGTTATTTTATTATTTATTGGGAGGCTATGAGGAACTTATTCTCTCTCTGATAGCATTTTCTTTCTCAATGGATTTGGATCCTTGCTCTATTATAAACTCTTAAAAATTATAGTAACCCTCCTACCTATGACATATAATCTTTTATACACTAATCTCATATACCACATTGATGGTTGGTAGTATTTAGATTCTTGAAATATATTAAAACCCATAAATCCACCTCTAACTACTTATTAATGTGGATCTTTATTCTTTCACCACTATAGCATTAACTCTGATAACACTTTCTTTGATGAAATGATAGGTGATTCAAATCATCACTTTTCACTAACTATTATATGGGTGACAATTATCACAATGGTCATTATCTTGAACTTTGTTCAAATTGGTATGATATTCACCATTCTTATGGTTACCTTGGTGTAGTGCTTCACATGTGTATGATTCAACCTCTGAGGTTCCATCTCTTCTTAGTGTTTCACATCCTTTCAAGTGTACCTCTGTTTCTTGGTAAATTTCTTTACACTTTACTCTCTTGCCTTGGATTCCCCTACCCCATACAAATCCTTATGTTGGTTTTATACCACCTCATTATCTCCTCTTGGTATCTTATGCATGAATACCTTGTACACCTTCCTTTGTAAATTCATACTTACATTTTACTTGGCCTAAAAGACTCCACATGTGCTCATAAACTTACGTATTCATCCTTAGGCACTTAAAAAGTGATAAGGCTTAACTCACCTGACTATATTTATGTGGGTGTAAGTACCAAAAAAATTCTATTGTGGGCCTGAAAACACCACACTTATTAAAACAACACAAAAAATAAAACATAAAGAAAATATTTGGCTTGTGCTAAATTTTATTATAGTCACAAGACAAAGTGACCAACTTTTGACTATAAAGCTGGTGTTAGATGGCATAAGCACCATGCTATAAATGATAAACTTTTAATATGGTACCATTGAAATGACCAAGGAGCATTTCACTAGTCAACATACATAGCTTACATGTGCTAGTCTCTAATATGTTGTGGATGATATAAGGTCCCATCCACCTAATTTGTAGCTTGTCTAGGTGTTTGAGGTACTTATAATCATATAAAAACACTAGTGTACCTTTTTTAAACACCTTTTACTTGATGTGTTTATCATGTTATATCTTTTAGCAGTTTTTCTCTATCTACTCAATCTATCATTCTTGGGTGTGTGTCTCATCTAGCCTCTCCAAATATTCTAGGTGTATGCTTAAGGAATCTTGATCATATAAGTGACCAATACATACTATGCATAATGAGGTCACTAGGAAATCCATAGGTAAAATTACCTCTACACCAAAAACTAGTTGGAATGATGTAGTGTTATTTAGGTACTTGTATGTTGTGTGATAGGCCCATGACATTGTTGACACATGGTCATCCCAATCCTTGTGACCAACATCACATATTTTTTTGAGGTATATCCCCAATATTTTATTGAATGACTCTATGTTAACATTTGATTAGGGGTGGTAGGGTTTAATTTTATGGTATGCTACCATATATTCAAAAAACATGATCTAAATTGTTTCATTGATGAAATGTGTGCCATAGTCACTAGTCAAGCTAAATTGGCATCCATACCTACTGATAAAAATTTTCCAAATGAATGTTACTATTATGGTGGTTATAAAATCTTTGGTTGGTTCTACTTCAACCCTTGGTGAACTAATATATGGCATCCAAAATGTACCTTACACCTATTTGCCTTGTCATGGGAGTAATAGGCCCAACAAAATCAATGTCCCATTTTTCAAATGGTGCCTGGGTAAGGATAGGGATGAGGGGAATCTCCTCCTAATTGTTTGATTTTCTATTATGTTGGTATATGTCACATTTTTTGGTGTATTCTTTTGTGTTGTGAAAAAAATTATCCACCATAACCCTGATTGTAACACTTTTTGCATCATGATGTCTCTAGTGTAATGGCCTCTAGCAATTCCCTCATGTGCATCTTGTAGTATTAAGTCTCATTCATACTCTAGGACACATCATTACCTAATTTTTTTAGGGCTAAAATTATACAATTCCTTAACAATTAGTTGAAATGGGGTGGCACAAACTATGAGCTATTTATTCTTAGTTGTCATAGCCTAAGGCACAGATCTAGAGGTTAGAAATGTGGTAGTTTTTTTCAAGTCTTATGGGATGTGTTGGATGTAGTTGAGTTTTGATTCAATAATATCATATTCAATTGACATGGCCACATCACTAGAGTTGATGTGGGATAGATGGTCTGGGCTTTAGTTTTATTTTTTAGGCTTTACTACAACAAAAAATTAGAATTCTTGAAATAAAATGATCCATCACCAAATACACCCATGAAAAATGGGTTTGTTCACTAGGTAATTGAGTACCTCATGATCAGTGAAGAATAAAAATGGGGTTAATAAAAAATATTGTCTAAAATGCTACAAGGCACAAACCATGGCAATCACCTTGTGCTTAGTCATGGTGTAGTTTTGTTCTACTTTGGTTAGTTTCCTGCTTACAAAAAATAGGATGATCCATTTTCGCTTCACCTAGTTGTGTGAGAATGGAACTAATTATAGTACCCAAGGAATCAATATACACATAAAAGGGAGTTTCCCAATTAGGAAATTGTAGTATTGGTATACTTGTTATTTTTAGCTTTAGGTTCTCAAAAACATCTTCCTATATTGTGACCTAATAGAATGGGCCGTATTTCTACAAGAGTTCCTCTAGTGGCACCACAATATTTACATAATTCCTTATGAACTTCCTATAATACCCATAATGTCTAAGAAAGGTGTGAACATCATTTTTCATTTTTGTTGTTTGATGCTAAAATATTATTATAATGTTAGTTGGATCAGTGAGTAGACCATCCTTGTAGACTATGTGGTTGAGCAATATGCCAAATAGCATTGTGAAAACACACTTCATGAGGTTCAAAGAAATTTACAATTGCCTATGCCTTTCAAAAATTATCCACAAATTTTCATAGTGATCCTTAACTAACCCATACATTTTCCAATCATCTAAGTATACTTGGAGGAACTTGTGAATGAAGTATTTTAATGTAGTGATCACCACCTAGGAGAAAGTGGCTACCATATTCTTTAGCCAAAAGGGTATCACATTATATGTGAAACAACCCCATTAAATCATAAAGGTGGTTTTAGTCTTGTCCTCCTCCTCGATTTGAACTTGATTGTATCCTAAAAAGGCATTAGTAAATGTGTATATCTTACAAACAATGAAACCATCCAACACTTCATCAATGAATGGAGTTGGGAAGGGGTCAATCATGTAGGCAATATTCGACAGTTTATAGTCAACACAAATTCAAATTTGCCCACCCTTTTTGATGTTGATGACCATGGGGCTGACCCATTCAAATTCCTTCATGAGGTAGATTACTCCTACAACAAGCATGCCATAGATCTCAGTCTTGACATTGGTATAAAGATTTCGGTTCATATTGTAAGGACACTTTTGATGGGTCTCATATCGTTGACAAGTTTTATGCTCATATTCCTAAGGGATGGGTGTGCATCTTTCATATCTTTATATTTTTTGGGGAACATGTCTTGGAATTCTTTCAAGAGATGAACAATATGCACTTGTTTCATATCAGACTAATAGTTGCCCAAAGTGGTAATTTTGGGGTCCCCCTTTGAACTGATATCTATGGATAGGGTTCATGCTTCTCTTGGTGTGATTCTTCAACTTGTATACTACCCTTGGTTGTTTCTACCCAAATATGGGTAGGTCCTTCTTATTTTGAGGATTTATCCTCAACTTGGCACATTAACTTCATTTTCCTTATCAAATTCTTCTAATTGCATGCCTTTTATGTGTCATCATCTTCATCACTAGAGTCACTATTAAACATTTATTCTTTAAATAAGGTTGGGAGTGCTAACCCATTTTTTTGAACATGTCTTTTATGTGCTCTTATAATATAATGGTGCCCTCAAATACTAACCTTTAAACTACCTATAATGGCTCAATCAGTTCAAGATTTTTTAAATAAAGGGAAAAGGTATGAATAAACCATTCCTTAAGGGCATCCCAGTCTATTATTTCATGGTGTATCTCATTGACTATATACCATACCCATGCCCAAGTATTTAAGGTTTTGTAGAAGTCATGCACCTATAGATTTCTTGGTTCATTTTCACCATAAACATTCCATGTTTCTTTGCAAATACGTACATTTGAAATGGGGTCAAAGTCACCAAAGTAAGTTAAAATGTCTAGGTCCTCATTGATTTTTCCAAACCTAGTAAAAATAGTTGCCTTTACATCCTACCAAGTTAGCAACCTAGGATTTTATGATACCCACTGAGTGTCAATGTTTTTTAATATGTACTTTAGTGTGCCCATTCTATCCACCTCCTTTGGGATGTATGACTAAATATCATGAAAAAATTCCTCCATAGGATTACTTCCTTCATATCTCTAAAGAATATCAAGGTTTCCATTAATTAGGTAAAGCACTCTTTTTCCTTTTTTCTAGGCATAAGGGACCCATGTGTTTATGAGTGTAATCAATCTATATCTAGTTTGCTTTTACTAGCTTTGGCACCTTTGATCACACCAAAAGGCACTATTAACTAGTGGTCTCATATGATTCCTCAACCCATCAGTCACAAGCAATATCTATGGTGTTTGAGGCTAGCTATCCATCTTTCTAAGAGAGGATTCCTTGATCATTTAGTTATAGAGTCTTAGCATCTTACACTGTGATGTTATAGATATGGTTAATTTCATCCTCAATGTACACATTATCAACATAGGGGGTCCTTAGTCATTTTAAATAAGTATAACTACCTTCTTCTTTCCATTCTCAAAGGTCTTATATCACCTCTTAAAGTGTATATCTATGTTGTTTGCATAACACCATGGTCTTCCAAGAAGTGTTAGGTAGTTACTAACTTGAATACTTCAAAGTTAGCATAGAATTTGGCACCCATGATATCTATCACTATGCTCTTTATAATCCTAATTGGATGTGCTCAGGTCTTATTGGCCATGAAGAGTACATGAGGGGAAGGTCTCAAGGCTACTCTACCCATTTTCTCCCAAGCAATCTTTTTCAAGATATTAACCTTAGTTCCTATATCTACAAAAACCTCATAGATAGACCATTTATCAATAGTGGAATCCACTAAGAGTTCTTATTCATATTTAGTATTCTAAGTATGTCATAATTCTCATGCCCTCTTCATATGTGGCATGATGACCTCAACTTTATTTTGACCTGCATGCTCCAGGATTAAGTTCTTCAATAGGGGTAGCATACCCTCAGTTTGTAAGAGACATAAGATATTTATTAATTCTTGTAATTTAGCTTCTTGTTTACCTTGATTCTTCTAAGAGGTGGTAGCCTATACTTCTAGATATCACACTAATTAGAGATCCCATTATAAATTTTGGATTATGCTCATAGCCTACTTTAGTATGTCATTTTAACATATTAGATCTAGGTATAGTATAAGCTTTGGTTCAAGTCACAATATGCATTTATTTCAACCCTTATCCCCATATTCAATATGTAACTTAGGTACTAACACAACTAGCAGTTGAGTGGTGAATCCATTATGAGTAGTTTCATTCACCTTGACTACCTTTGTGTGTGTTGGCTATGCCTTTGAGGTCTATTTTTTTGTCTTTTGCTCATGCCTGATAATTTATGTGCCCTTGTTTACACCAAGCTTACCTTGGGTCAATGTTTTATAAAGTTCAGGACATTCTTCAACATTATGGGTCCCTTAATAATACCCACACATGGGATGTGTAGGGAATTCGCACTAATAATACTCTATTGAGCCACACATATAACATGAGTGTAATGGGAATCTTCCACCACCACATTCTCTACCTTGCCCTCTAATACCTCATTATATCCCAAAGCATGTATTCTATTGGATGTATCCATCATTCCCTTGGTTTTCTTATCCTTCAACTATTGTTATAGTCTATCATGCACCCCTTTCCATGTTTTTGTGTGTTTCATCAATCACCCAATAATCAGTAGTGATATGGGTGTAGGTGTCACCTAGATTATAGTAAATGGTTATGTTAACTTGGCTATCATGTTACAACAAAGGATAGTTTTATATGTTATGAACTTTTTGATAGACTTCATAGCTTAAAATCAGGGTGCATATATTATTCTAAGGGAAGTTAGTTTTATTATGGACTTTTAATTCACAGTCAGTACACCATATCCCATTTCAAGTTTCATGTATAGAGTTGACAATAATATTTTAGAGTTGGGAGGCCATAGATGCAATCTACACCTCTATAAATGGGTTGATCCCTGTGTTTGCACTTTCGACTACCTCAACTCTGAGTGCATCTTCAAGCACTTCTCAAGGATATTTAAAAGTCTTCATGTAAAGCACTCTTTGGAATGGAATAAGCAACCCCCCCAATGAACCACTATGCATGATGAGAAGGGTGAATATCATATGGGAGCTTTAATAGGATATTTTTGAGCCATACATGGTACAAGTACACACTCTCTAAGATTCCTTAGGTAATTTATTTTAGCACTATGTTGCTCTATTTTTCAAACTCTAGAATGTCAAATTCCTTAAAGAATGCATCCTTTAGGCTATCATAGTCAACCATGGCCTAATTAGGATCAAATTTTTGGTATCAAGTGTGGTCATGATAAGGTAAAGTGGTTATAAATTGAGTAGCCTTGTGATCTAATTAGGTTATGACTTGCATGAACCATTAATATCACATTTTAGCATATGTTCTATAGCATTTTTGATGTCATAATACTCTAGGAGGTGCATATCCATTTTATAGTGGATAGTTTATGGGGGGGTAGTTGGTACTTGAGGCACTTATCCCTCTGACACTTATCCTAGTGGTAGTCCTATAATGCCTCCATCCCCAGAGGTAGGCATTGGTCCCATCATCCCTACTAGTAAAATTGATGTCATTAGTGTTTTTATACCATACCACTTCTTATAGGTTGTTGCCCACCTTGCATTACTGAAATCAGCTAATCTGGTATGCTTGCATTCAATTTTTATTGTGGTAAGCTAGTGCTTAATGGTCTAGATGTAGTTTTTCTCACCTCCTTATCTAGAATAATATATTCAATAAAAAAATTATAATCTAGGCTTTAAAAAATTCTAAGATTTAAGGCATTAGTAGGGTCAAAAATCACTTCTATATTATCTTCAAGTTGGGGATCTAGTGTGTGAGCATGAATGTAAGTTCAAATGGGGTAGATGCATCAAATGTATTTTTAATCACCAAATTATATAATAACTCAACAAATTCCACACTTATCAAGTGTTGAGTTAGATCCATTGCTTCATTATATCTCTCATCTCTATGTTGATATCCTTCAATATAGCCTTCCCCTTGCCCTTCCCATTCGTTACAGGTCCTCTCAGCACTTCCAAGTTCTAGATCCTTCGTCAGTCAACACTCTCTTATTATAGGTCTATCTTCTAAGCTCTTAGGTGCCAATTTTCTTATCCCCTTCCATTATGCCTCACCTACACATCCCCCTCTCCCCCTTTATGTAGATCATATGTGAAAGGATTTTAGCCTTCCATCCCTAAAGTTTAAAACCATAGTCAACCATTATATTCTTGATTTTTTTGCTAAACTCCTTCACAAATGTGCCTCTAGGGTTGCATAAAAATTGGTAATTTGCTTTGTCAAGGAATGAATAAGTTGATACAATAAATTCAAGTACGTAGCTATTCATATATCCTTTCCACCATTTATCCACCACTCTAGTCAAAGTAACATCTAGGGTTTCAAGCCTCTCTAATTGATCCTTCATCCACTCATAGCACCATCCATGTCTTTTTATTCTATGGGTTGAATATGCAACCAACCATCTATACACATGCTTAGTTAACTCACAAAAAAAACCTCATACAAAGCATCATATGGGTTATCCTAAACCCATTTTCTTGGTGTATGTCCTTTACAATTTAGATGCTTTAGCACAAAACTATCTTCCACCTATTATATCCAGTGTTCGATGCTTTCAAGAGAGAGTCAATAGATCATTCTATCATGCCATCATAATAATAAAATTCAACATGGGTCCCAGCAATAGAACCAAAATGTTGTAAAAAGTTTAGGGTCTCGATTTACTATAACCAAGTGCAAGCATGGGATATTCAATTTTTAAGTTTCTCAAGATTTAAAGACTCAGTTACATCATCATCAATCCACATAAGGCATAGGCATTAGGCACTCACCTGAAGCACAACTAAGAATGAACTAGGGCCCACTTTAGGCTAGTTGTGTCATGGTCGAGGCTTCACTAAAAAGTCTTAAGTAATTTACCAAAAACTTAACTTGAGTAGATCCATAGGTATAGGCCTTTCTCAAATTAATCCTGGGATCCTATAGGAACTTAATGGGTTATAAGATTACTTTTACCCATACTAAATAGATGTAATTTAAATATAGATTGGGTTACTAACATAGATCTATGTGTATCCTCCATACAATATGATGATGATGTCACAAAAGTTATACGAAATCCATTAAAGTTTCAAAACTTGAAAAATGTATGAACCAATAAAATGTATAAACATCAATTCACATAATTCAATCAAAATTATCACATCATAATTCTTCACATCACATTAATAATACTATAGGATATGAAAACCAAACACAACACATTTTAATGTAACTCCATTTGTCATTTTTCAAAGTTCATAATAAGAGTTTATATTCAAATCATAATGCTAACATCCCAAAGGCTCATAGATGAACTTGGGCACATACAATTGGAGCTAGAGTGGCCTCCATACTATTTCTAAGCCTTAATGGCCATTGGAGCAATGTTTATAGAGTAAGGCTTCAAAGTCATTCTACCAGAGCTTCATTGCATTTCTTCCCTCCCTTTCTTCTTTTGGCTCGATCTCCATATATAAGCCTTAAGGAGCATACTTTCTACAGTGTAATTTGTACATTAAGAGTTGATCTAGAATTTCATCATCATAGCCATTGGCTCCATGATTCTATGATCCCTATGTTATACTTATCATATTTTTACAAATCTCTATGATGCCCTAAACATCTAGGAGATGTTTAGCTACCTATTAGCTAGCACAATATTTGCATTTCAACCTCTAGATAGATACAAAATCCCTTAGGATAACCACTTTCCAAAAATATCTTCATGCACTGAGGTGGATGTCAATTTGGTGCAAATATTCTACTAATGGGTTAGGGTCCCAACATTGATTTCTTGTTACTTCTAAATTTAGTTCACATAGTATGGGTATTTTATCTCCACTCAAAGAAAGATCCATGCATAAAATTTATACTTATTTTTAGAATCTAAATATGGACATGTTTAAATATGCATGTGACCTTAATTATAAAACACATAATTATACTCATGTAAATGACTCACGACTATCTTCATGTAAGAAGGAATCTTCTAAGAAGAGGGTGGAATCAGATTTAGGCTCTAAAAAATTAAATTATCTAATTAAAGTCTCTCTTAAAGAGGATGAATCAAAAATATATATATAATGAAGTAAAATCAAGTTAAATTCCTAAATAAATGGAAATACTAAATTTATAAAGTACAATATTATTTAAATAAATATACTTTCAATAATATGTAACCAGTTAAGTTTGACAATTTTAGAGAACAAATACATGATATTATATGAACATTGGTGGATAATAAGTTAATCACTCTCCCTCCTAATTAATATCATCCTCCTGATCATCTTGTGTAAATAAAAGGTAAGTCATTTTTTACTTATCATGGTATTAACTGACATCGAGATAATGATTGTTATGCATTTTGAGAAAATATTACACAACTTACTAGATAAAGGGATTATTAAATTTGGGAAAGTGTATAAAAAGAAGAAAAAATAACACCTATTTATCCCCCACTAAATATTATTCTTTGAATACCAAGATATCCTAGAATATACTTGAGAAGGAACCAATGGTCATTCAAAATCTTGTCAATAGAAAATATAAAGAAGATATTGTTGTAGATAATAAGTAACAACACAATACATGAATAGTAAAATTTATTAAAAGTGTGGGATACATTGAGAAATATTTTTAGCATACATAGGTATATAATAAGGTACATGTTATTTTAATGATCACTTTGGGACTCAAGATAGCGATTACACTATTATTTGTTCATCATACTCTTCTATAAGGAAATGTAATTTTAGAACAACCATGGTTACAAAAATGAAGGTAATATTGAATAAGGTTAATAAAATTTTATATTTTACTTTTTAGGGAGGCTTATTAACATTCCAGATCAATAGATAAAACATGAAGGACACTCTAGGATAAGTTAAAGTTACATCTCACCTTACATAGACCTAGGTGTCAAAGCAAAATTACCAAGCTTCAAATTAAATATATGAACATTTAATGCATACTTTACAAAAAATTAAGAGCATCAACAATATCAACCAAAATTAACTAATATAGATGTGATTATCTCTAATAATTTTTGGCTATAAAAAATTAAAGGGGATAAATAGTGGATTTTAATTAACAGTGTCAAGATAAAGTCCCTCTCCTATTAACAAGCAGAGCTATCTTTATTGAAAAGAAAGAAAGATTGGAAATAAAATTATTTACATCAAATATTATGTTTTATATGGGTTTTTAATTTTAACCATAAATTAAAAAAAGGTATTAGAAAGAAAATTTAGGAGGGAGATAGTAGAGGGGATAAATTTATTCAAGAGAAATGGAAGAAAAAGGATGATTTTAGATAGCCAAACACATAAACTTGATAGTATAATCGGAAAAGGGATATTTTAGTTATGGAAATATTTATCATATGAATGAGATGGAAAAGACATATTATGAATGTAAGAACACAATACATACACCAAGGATATTTAATAACATTTAAAACAAAGATAAATAACAACCTTGTATTCTCTAATAGAAATAGATGAAATTTTTATTTTTAATCCCACCAAGATTTCCCAAAAATGGAAATCCGTAATGTAGATTCAAAAAGAGTTATACAATGAAGAATAAACATACATTGAATATATAATAATGAAACTTATAAATATTTTAAAATATAAGAATCAAACAAAATAATATATACACATACGTAATCTATTTAGAAAGATTTATGTCACAAATTCCATAAAAAATCTTTGTATTGTTTCTTCTCTGAGTTGAAATTATAATATCCTTTTTCTCAATTTTCCAAAAATTATCTAACTATAAAATATCCCTTCAAATGAGATTCAAAATTATATTTATGAATTAAAATGGGTGATTATACTACATAACCACCATTTTGAAGCTTATAATGCCTACATAAGTGTTTTGACCAAAAATCATAACTTAAATTTTAAAAAATTGCATTGACAAATTCACGTGACTTGAAACTTGAAAAAGTATGTTGAAAAATTTTCAAGACTTGAAACTTTTTTAAATGACAACAAATTTTCATGACTTATAATATGCAAAAATGCTATTACAAAAATAATCAACTTAAATTTGTGAAGATGATTTCAATAATTTAGAAGTATTAGAGTTATTAAATTGTAGACACCCATTTTGGTATAAGTACACATATTTTTAATCTTCTTGTATGTATATACCTTTTTACTATGAATTAGACATTTAGTGATGTGGTCTCCCATGGACGTCTTTGGTTCCATCTTATTTCACTTGATTTACCTACCCCTTGAGCCTATGTGCTATGTTTTTTATATTCATCCAGTGTATACTAGAGACCCCTAAATATTTTTCTTATTTTCTATATGTTTAATCCCCTGAACACTTGCATCTATTTTGGACAATAGCATTGACATTGGTGTCTAGCCTTGATGTAACTATCCATAATTATCTTTTTATCTTTTTCCATATCTTTCACTTTGTGATTATTTTGTTAACCTTATTTTCCCATCCTATAGTCATATTTTTTGTGTGTCACTAGGTCCTAATTCAAAAGGCTCCTATATATAAAAATGCTATGGTATAATTAATAAACCTTATAATTTGATTAGGAAACACTATAATAATAAAGTAATATCTATTTTAATCTATCAAAGTTCACTATAACACTGAATTAAATATCTAAAGCATTCAAAAGGTCAAATATACTATTGCATCACTTGTACCAAGGGTTACTAGGAGAAAGAAAATATAGTCATACTATTACAATTCCACACACATGCATAGGAGGGATAATAACATGTGATTATAAGGTCCTATTAAGAGTATTGGCTATGTAGGCAGCACTTAGAAATAACAAGGTTACTATGGCTAGATCAACTCATGTTACTAACCCCTTTTTACTAGGTTGCAAGAGGTACAATGTAAAGGAACCATGATTACATATTATCTATATCTAGCACACAATTGAACATCATTTGAGATATATAATTATTACACATAGGGTAGCATATATATAGTCTAAATTTAAGGTCATTCTTATGTATATCTCTCACTAAACACTAGTGTTATATACATACATAAGCATCAACATTACTATCCTTAATCAACATAATTGTTTGAAAGTCAAAAATAGTTAAAATAAAAAATGAACAAAGTCTACATCTTCAATACATCCCTATGATGACTCTTGACCACTGTCATAGTCTAGAATAGAATAATAAATAATATGTGTTCTCTTTATCTCTTAGTTGTTTAGTACTTGATGTATTTATTATACATGCTAAATTAGGTTAATATGTATTATTGACTATATTTTAGTTTAAATATGAATATTATCATTCCTTTCAAATATATTTAATTATATGGTTTTTATCTTTTAAAACTCTAAAATCACTTAAAACATTTGATGAACCCATCCTCTATTTTTTGAACCCAAACCCTAGTTTGCATGTAGGGTTTTTCTCCTTCTTCAAGAATTTCATTTCAGATTTCTATATTTTATTTTCAGATCTAATTTGTGCTTATAGTTTAGGAATTTTAAATTTATTTAATTATTTTTCCCTCATTGTTTTGTTTTTAAGAATTTTATTAAAGGCTTGACTCCTTATGGATTTCCTACTTTATGGCAATCCAAGGTACCCTCAACCAAAAAATCATCATCCTTTGAATAGTTGGTTTAATGTACCTGATGATCAATTATTTCATATGATGATCTTATGGAACATCAAAAATGGGCTCAAACCCCTTATTTCACTTATCACTATTATAATGACAGAGTTAATGATGAAAATACAAATCTAAATAAGCAAGCTAGTGATAATGACATTTTTGCTTGTGAATTTAAAAGTAACGATATCCATTTTCACTATGAAAACTCTAATTTTTCTTTATGTTCCAATGATGAAGAGTTTAAATAAATAAAAAACAATCAAAATGATACTATTCCTAATGTTGAAATTCCAATTATTACATCTTCACCTTCTTTAGTTATCTCAACAACCAAGTGTGAGTCTCCCCTTTTTAATGTTGACAAAATTAAAGAGGTTGAATGTTCCTAAAATATATCTCATAATGAAAATGCTGATGAAATCAAATGTGTGCCTTCTCTAAATAATACTGGTGTTATGTTGACCAATTTTACCCACAGGCAAAATTTTGGTCACCTTCTTCCCTTGCTATTTGAAGACAGTCATTTTCAGGTTGCACAAGTTCATGCCATGGTTCTTCGGCTTGGTTCAACACTTTGGTTCAACCCCTTGGTTCAATAGGCATTTGGTTCATCCATCTTCAAGTTTAACATCTCGGTTCAACATGGTTGAACCGCTTAAACCATTGAACCATTTTTGGTTCAATGCGTTTGGTTCAACGAGCTTGGTTCAAAGTGAGTGGTTCAATGTTTGGTTCAATTGATGGTTCAAACTTTGGTTCAATGGTTTGGTTTGATGATTTTGGTTCAAGGCCACTAGTTCAACACTTGTTTCATTGACCTAGTTCAATCAGTTAACTCATTATCTAGTTCATCGGTGTGCAATGGTTGAACCATTGAACCGTTGAACCATTTTGGTTCAATAGTTTGGTTCAAGGGTATGCCAGTTAGTCGAGGGGTAGTCTTCAAGTTCAAATACCCTTGCGGAGGGTAGGTGCTTCAAAGGAAAAGGACTGGGTAAGTCCAAATTTGTTTAAATCTAGATTCTTTTAAGTCCTAAATTCCTTCAAACTTTTTGTCTGAAGGAATTCCTTCAGATAAAAAGTCTAAAGGAATTCAGGCTACACATACAAAGCAAAGGTTGGGCCGGGGAGAATTTCTATAGACTTTTTGTCTATAGGAAAATGTCTGTGAACAAAATTCCATGAGGAAATTGTCAGAGGACAAAAGTCTATAGGAACTCAGGAGACCATCCAAAGGAACAAAGGACCCACCGAAGGACCCCGAAGGGCAAATGACCTTGTGGGGGACTCTCGACCTAAATACAAAGGGCAATTTCAAAGGCCAGATGGTCACTTTCCCTTTGGGAAAGTGCTAAGGAGATACAAAGGCAAAGAAGCATCTGTAGAGAGGGTGCTAAGATGAAATCAAAGTTGCAAAAAGCCAATGAAGGACCTGATGATGCTTTGACTAAGACGAGGACGTCTTGAAGGCCATCAAAATTAAAAAAGAAAATTAGCTGTTGGTTTTCAAACCAATGATGGCTGTGTGAACATCAAAATTAGCATAATGAAATAGCCATTTGTTTTCAAATGAAAGAGCGCTAACCATGAGAGCCCAAAATGCAGTGACCAGCTAGAAATTCATCCCTGAGGGCCGAAAGAGCTAGAAGAGACAAAATAGAAAAAGGGAAAAGTCCCAAGCATGGAACGAACAAGCAGATGGCCCAAGTGGTGAAGGGAAGCACTGATTCAAGAATTGACTCTAGCAAGTGAAAAAGTGCCAGCAAATTAACCATTAGAGGATGCAAATAGCTAGCAGTGCAATTGGTTTTCTCCATTTCACATTAATGCATAGACAAATCATGTAAATCACCTTGAAGAAGTGGCCTTACAAACAAACAAAGGGCGTAGTTCATTAATTTTTTGAGCGACTTTCTCTTCCCAATGAGGTGATGCAAATGAGCCACTTGTAAAAAAGGGGTGCCAAATGGGCCTCCTTTCTTCTCTTATATATGGAGGACTTGTCATTTAGAAAATATATCTTCCATATTTGTAAGGCGCAGCCCTGGCAAAATTTCACCTGAATCAATAAATGCATTTTTACCTCTATCTTGGATAGACATTTTTGAGTATGTCTTGAGTGTTTGTTTGTGTTCAATTATTGTTTCTTGATGCTTTCATAGGTTCAACACCAGCATATATATTGTCTACAAGGTGCCATCTCTGCAGCTGACAAGAGGAGAGTTATATTTGGGGTGTAGAAATAGATAAATTACCTTTCAGTGTGCCTCTCATAGCACCTTTGGTGAACCTCTATTCTCTGTGTTTTCATTAAAACCTCCCTATCAAGCTTTTGTAGTCTATTCCTTCTGCCAAGTGTGAAGTGTATGTGTGCATTCATCTGGTTTTAAGAGTGGATGTGAGAAGGTCAAATTATTTTGGTGCATCACCTCTTTAGAGTATTTTGTTTTCCTACAATCTCTCTCCCTTTTCATCCCCCCTATTATATACCTATATATGTGTGTGTGTGTGTGTGTGTGTGTGTGTGTGTGTGTGTGTGTGTGTGTGTGTGTGTGTGTGTGTGTGTGTGTGTGTGTGTGTGTGTGTGTGTGTAGCACTTACTAGAATGAACATGATGCATTAAAGGGAGATATCCCTTATCTAGAGACTCTCCCCTCTAACTTTTCCAATCCCACAGGTGAGAGGGGAGTTTTCATAGTTGCGAGGAGAAGGCAGGAGCTCAGCCTCTTGCCAAGGGTGCAATTTTCCTACATCAGCAGTTTTGGCACACCTAGTGGGACATAGTTTTATAACTCAATAAGTTTTCAAGATTGATGCTATTCCTCTTACAGCAAATCAAAGATTTCTATCATCTGGTGACTCCACTGGTAAGAGCTTCAATTTTACAATCACGACTAGTTTCTAAATTTTCTATGCCTAAAGTCACCATAAGGTCTGCTTCTAAAGGGGTTCCTTTTGATTTCATTGAGTTGCCTTTGAAATCTAAAAAAAGGCTAAGGTTGAGAGGACCCATCCTTATCCAAAAAACTACCCTCCTAGACCTATTATAAGGGACGCATACACATCACAGCCGTAGTTACAGCCCATCCCAACCATGGCTTTGCCCTTTATAGCTTTTCATGGTCAGAGTCCCTTGAACCTCCCACATTATGATCCAATCCCAGGAATATCCCTAAAAAATGTGCCTTCTTTTGATGGAGAGGGACCCATTACATTCATCGAGCATATTAGGAATATTGCTAACCTCTACAATATTCGCAACGTCACAGAGGAAAATATTGCCATCAAATTGCTAGCATTGTCTCTCAAAGGCAAGGCTCTTGACTGGTATGGGACTTTGCCTATAAACTCAATACATTCTTAGAATGAATTGGGCACTCAGTTGATAGACTATTTTGGGGAAAATAGTGATGGCATCTCACTTGCTGAGTAGCTGACGACCATAAAGAGAGATCTACACGAGTATATGCAAGATTTCAACACGCAATTTCAGAAGACTTGGGATAGAATTCCCATCCTGGTAAGACTGACTCCTAACTATGCTTTCTAGTACTATTTAAGAGCATTAAATAGTGATATTGATGTGATGATACAATCCATGGGAGGACATATACTACCTACTGCTTATGACATAGCCATTGCAGCTAAAAATTTCTTAGTACAGGCTGGGAAAATAGCCCCTAGGCCTCACATCCACTTTTCTTAGAAATGCTGCCTCTAATTCAGACCATTGCTCCCACATTAGCCCCTTTACCTAGCATTGAGAAACTAGTTGTTGTTCCATCCAATGAGCTTCATGAAGTTAAGAGTCTATTGCAGAGCATGTCAAATGAACTTGTAGCTCTTAAAAGGTAGCAAGCTCAAAGCAACAGAGTGAATCAGGGATACTAGCATTATGGTCAAGCCCCTAGGCCCCCTTTCCAAAACTATAATCAAGGACAGGGTCAGCTCACTCAGACTAGGCCATTTCAAAACTACAACACAAGCCCCCCTTCGTCATCTAAAGTCATGGTGCCGATTTAGAATAATCTAGTAAAGGAGTAGCCAACCTGTTCGACTATGGGATATGGTCAAGAATAGGATGTTCACACAAATGAGATGATGAATTATTTCCATAATGTAGACAATTAGGTAGCTGCTCATTCCCAGGTCTTTGAGGCTCCAATGCAACCCAGCACAAGTAGCAATTAGGCCTAGCCTGATTCTACCCTTATGAATCATCTAAAAGGGGAATTTTGTTTAGTGAATTATGTGGGTGCTACAGACAATCAGGCTAACTGTGTTGCAGCCAACACAAGATTAAAGAGAAGAGAAATGGAAGAAGCCCAGACTACCACCCAAGCAGTAGCAGCACCTTCTCCATCACACTCAAATTTAAAGGCCCCAAACTTTAGACAGCCATTTATACCTTCAGCCCCTCAGCCTGCAGCTCAGGTTAGAATCAACCCCAAAGAAAACTTGAAGGGAGGCAGTCCCTAGGTCAATATAGTGGACCAAATGAAGAAGCTACATATGAACATCTCTTTATGGGATTCTTTGTCTCTTATAGGATATAAGGATGTATTGAAGAAGGAATTACATGAGCTAGATCGATAAGTTATCCCAGTGAGCACTGATAATGTCTTGATGACAAATAGACAACCTTCCACTTCAGGTCAGGTAAAGAAGGAAGATAAAATTCCCCTTTTCTATGTATCCTTGGTCATAGGGGATTTCTTGGTACATAACTGCATAATTGACAATGGGGCTAGTACCTCAGTGATGCCCAAGTACATAGCTGACAAAATCAGACTAAAATATGAAGAGATGAACAAAGGAGTCCTACAGCTTAATGGGACACCTACAAAAATAGTTGGTATTTTGAAGCGTTTAGGCTTGACATTACATGCTTGCCCAACCTTCTCAATTCCCCATGATATAGTGGTAGCGGATGTTCCTCCTTATTTCACAATTTACTTATCCAGGGACTTCACATCAAAGATAGGTGGTTATCTAGCAGTGAATTGGTCATATCTAGTTTTTAGAACCAAGTACGAGACCAAGGTAAAAATCAAATCTAAGCCGCTCTACAAGGACCATCTAGAATCATATTTTCCCAAGGTAGTAAACATCAGTTACACCATTATCAACCCAGAAGAGTCCCAGACAAACCAATCTCCATCCTCTGCTCTTGAAGGAGTTGCAGACCTACTCTTGGATGAGTGGGGAAATGACAACTTCAAACATGATCCTTACAAGTTCATAGAGGAGATAGAACTTAGAGTCTACTGCATGCATGAAGAGGGTGCCTTCATACCAAATATAATGAAGGCAGGCTAGGAGGACCTAGGCCTATGGTAGCTATATTTTGATGGTTCCATAAGTAGGTTGGAAGCTGGTGGTGGGGTGATGTTAGTCTCCCCTTCAAAGGATAGGTACTTTGTAGCTTTCCATTTCCAATTCTCTTGCACAAGCAATGTTGTAGAATACGAGTCCCTTATCCATGGTCTAGAATGGGCAAGAAAAAGAGGGATTAAGGAGTTGTAAGTTTTGGGAGACAGTGAGCTGATTGTAAATTAGGTGAGAGGCCTGAATCTGACCAAGAATTCCTTGTTGAAGTCTTACAACCATAAGGTCTAGGACTTGGTGGAAGATTTCTTCACTTTTAATATCGCTTCCATTCCCAAAGAGCAAAACAAACAAGTGGATAGGCTAGCAGCAATTGGTGCTCAGTTTGATGTTTCAAGGGAAATAAGTCAAAACTATGGTTTGCACCACTTGAAGGTGGTAGTTTGACCCTCTATCCCTGATAACATTGCAAATTGGTAGGTTTTTAAAAATGGCCATCAAATAGATTTCTTCTTGAAAGAGGAAGCTGAGTTGACAACATAGAACTAGGTGAAGTTGCAGCAGCAATATGGCAACCAGATTGTTCATTTAAAGAATAATAAACTCCCTAAAGGTTTGGTCATGCTTGAGAGCATCTTCAATGGAGATGACCAATTGAGAAATGATAAGGCATGCATCACAACTAAAGAGGAGAATTATGAAAAGGTTGAGATCTTCAAAGATAAGCTGCTTACACTTGGAAAAGTCTGAATGATTCAAGAAAGGTGGGCTTTCTTTTTGTTGTCTCAGGAGTTCTCTAACATTTTTGCATGGGATTACAGTGATTTGAAGGGCTTCGACCCAAGACTCACCTAGCACACCATCAAATTAGAAGAAGGCCCCAGGCCAGTCACATAGAAGCAAAGACCTGTCAACCTGACAATTGAGCCCCTCATGCAAAGGGAACTGGCCAAATTGATTGAGGCCAAAATTATATTTCCAATCAAACATTCCTCCTAGCTGGCCAACCTTGTTCCTATTAGAAAGAAGAATGGGGAGATCAAGCTATGTGTCAACTTCAGAGACCTTAATAAAGTCTCTTTAAAAGACCATTATCCCCTCCCAAGCATGGAGCTGATCCTTTAGAAGGTAATTGGTAGCGAGTGTTTCTCCCTCATGGATGGTTATTCAAGGTATAATCAGAATCTAGTGCAAGGTTGTGACTAGCACAAAATGGCCTTCACCACTAAATGGGGAATGTTTGCCTAAAAGAAAATACCATTCAGGCTATCTAATGCTAGCACTACCTTTCAATGAGCCATGGACATGGCTTTTGGAGGCTTGATAAATAACAACATGCTGGTATACCTTGATGATGTGATGGTATTCTCTAGGGAAGTGAACCAACACATAAAACACCTTAGGTAGATTTTTGAAAGGTGTAGGGAATTCAGCATCTCTCTTAATCCAAATAAATGCGTGTTTGTTGTTTATGAGGGGAAACTCCTTAGCCACATCGTGTCCAAGGAGGGCTTATCCATTGACCCTGAGAGAGTTCACTCTATCCTGGAGATGTCCCTACCAAAGCATAAGAAAGGCCTACAGAGTTTCTTTGGTAGGATAAATTTCATTTGAAGATTCATTCTAAATTTCATAGAGATAGTCAAGCCACTAACCCCTATGCTGAGGAAGGGTGAAGAGTTCAAATGGACAACACAAAGGAAGGACAGCTTTGAAGCCATCAAGCAGGCCATAACCTGGGCTCCTACTTTGATCAGCCCTGACTTCAACAAAGACTTCAACCTCTACACTTTTAGTAATGAAGAGGTGATCTCTGCCATGCTTACCCAAGCAAATGGTGATGACCTCGAGCAACCACTTGTTTTTTTTAGCCAAGGGTTAGAGGATTTCAAATTCAGATACACGTATGTAGATAAGCAAAAACTGGTAGTAGTGCAGAGCTTGAAGAAATTCAGGCATATGTTGTCTAACAACAGGATTCACCTCATGGTCCCACATCTTGGTGTCAAGGATTTCTTAAACAATTGAGACCTAAATGAGAAGAGAGTAGGGTGGATCACCAAAGTGATGGAGTATGACGTAGACATCAAGATCACCAAGCTAGTGAGGGGAAGAGGCTTGTGCGAACAACTTGCTACAGACTTCAAGCAAAAAGGGGAAGATAGCTTACTAATTCACAATGCAGCCACAACAGAAGAACCAGCTATCATAAGGGACTGGACATTGGACCTGAGGCATTTCCTTATCACTGGTGAGTGCCCATAGGGTCTTGATAAAATTGGAAGAAGGTACTTCAGGCTGCAGTCTCTCCCTTATGTCCTAGTTGATGAAGTATTGTTTAGGAAGGATCTCTTTAGGGTCCTTCTAAGATGTATTGACCCAAACCAGGCTGATAAAGTACTATCTGAGTTCCATGATGGTCTAGTAGGTGGTCATTTTTCTCCTAGAGCTACTGCAGCAAGGATAATGAGAGCTAGCTATTTCTGGCTACTCTTTTCAATGACACCCATGCTTGGGTAAGAAAGTGCCAAAAGTGTGCACTTTTTGTTAGGAAACAATGGTTGGTTGCCATGCCTCTACAACTTATTCAGGTGGAGCAACCATTCATGTAATGGGGCCTGGATTTCATAGGGATGATCAATCCTCCCTCTAATGCTAGACACAAGTGGGTCCTGACTACCACAGATTATTTCACAAGGTGGGTGGAGGCTATTGCTCTAAAAGAGGCAAATGAAGGTGTGATCCTAGAGTTTTATGAGGACCTGGTAACAAGATTTGGGGTCCTTGCTACCATAATCTTAGATAACACCTTGGCTTTTTTGGGAACCAAAACAAGTGAATGGGCACTAAAGTATGGTATATACCTCAGCAATTCATCCAATTATCACCTGTAGGGGAATGGGCTGGCTGAGTCCACCAATAAAAATTTGATTAGGATCATAAAGAGGACCATGGAAGAAAATCAGAAGACTTGGCATGCCAAGATGAAGACAGCTCTGTGGGCCGATCGAATCACTCTGAAGAGAGTAATTAGAAATTCTCCATAAACTCTCATATATAGAAGGAAAGCTAGGCTTCCCATCTCACTTGAATTACTAGCATTGGACCTCACTCTCTAGCTGCAATTAGAAGAAGGAAGTAGCATGGAGGTCAGGCTGTGCGAGCTGATGGAGCTCCAAGAGACAAGGGACCGGGCTATGGCTTCTATGACCATTTGCCAACAACAAAAAAAAGACACTTCAACAAGAAATCTTCATCAAAAGATTTCTCTGAAGGAGACATTGTCCTAAAATGGGACAAAGATCAAGCTAAGCCTGGAAAGCATGCAAAATTTGATGCCTTATGGAGCGGCCCTTACATAATCACTCAGTGCAAGCAGCATAATGCTTTCCAACTCTCTAGGTTGGATGGTGAAGAACTATGTATCCAAGTTAATGAGATACATCTGAAGTATTGCCACTGAGTCTCTCTTCATCTATATATACTTTCCTTGTTTTCTTTCCCTATTTTACCTAAGTGTTGTTGCACAAGTAGTAGTTTTCTTAGTCTTGTGTGTGTTTTCATTTCCTTGGAGGTAGATCTGCGTGACTGGTTTTGAATTTATTGGGGCCATTGCTATTTTTTTTAAAGTTACAATTTGATTTCGTGCCCAATAGATTTTTCAAGGCAACTGGCTTCTAAGCATAGCAAGCATGCTTCCCCTGTGAGTTGCCAATCTGTTGACCAATTTTGCCCATAGGCAAAATTTTGGTCACCTTCTTCCCTTACTATTCGAAGATAGTCATTTTCAGGTTACACAAGTTCATGCCATGGTTTTTTGGCTTGGTTCAACACTTTGGTTCAGCCCCTTGGTTCAATCAGCATTTGGTTCATCCATCTTCAAGTTCAACATCTTGGTTCAATATGGTTGAACCACTTGAACCATTGAACCATTTTTGGTTCAATGGGTTTGGTTCAATGAGTTTGGTTCAAAGCGAGTGGTTCAATGTTTGGTTCAATCGATGGTTTAAACTTTGGTTCAATGGTTTGGTTTGATTATTTTGGTTTAAGGCCACTGGTTCAACACTTGGTTCATTAGCCTAGTTCAATCAGTCGACTCATTAGCCAGTTCATCAGTGCGCAATGGTTAAACCATTGAACTATTGAACCATTTTGGTTCAACAGCTTGGTTCAAGGGTATGCTAGTTGGTCAAGGGGTAGTCTTCAAGTTCAAATAACCTTGTAGAGGGCAAGTGCTTCAAAGGAAAAGGACCAGGTAAGTCTAAATTTGTTTAAATCCAAATTCGTTTAAGTCCTGAATTCCTTCAGACTTTTTGTCTGAAGGAATTCCTTCAGACAAAAAGTTTGAAGGAATTTGGGCTGCATATACAAATCAAAGGCCGAGCTGGGGAGAATTTTTGTGAACTTTTTGTCTGTGGTAAAATGTCTGCGAATAAAAGTCTATGGGGAAATTGTCTGCGGACAGAAGTCTGCAGGAACCTGGGAGACTGTCCAAAGGAACAAAGGACCCACCGAAGGACCCCAAAGGGTAGATGCCCTTGTAGGGGACTCTTAGCCCAAATACAAAGGGCACTTTCAAAGGCTGAAGGGTCACTTTCCCTTTGGGAAAGTGCTAAGGAGATACAAAGGCAAAGAAGCATCTGTAGAGAGGGTGCTAAGATGAAAGCAAAGCCATAGAAAGCCAGCAAAAGACCCGATGATGCTTTGACCAGGATGAGGACGTCCCAGAGGCTATCAAAATTAACAAACCAAATTATCCATTGGTTTTCAAACCAATGATGGTCATGTGAATGTCAAAATTAGCACAACAAAATAGCTGTTTGTTTTCAAATGAAAGAGCGCTAACCATGAGAGCCCAAAATGTAATGACTCACTAGAAATTTGCCCCTGAGGGCCAAAGGAGCCAGAAGAGACAAAATAGAGAAAGGAAAAAGTCCCAAGCATGGAATGAATAAGCAGATGGCCCAAGTGGTGAAGGGAAGCATTGATTCAAGAATTGACTCTAGTAGGTGAAATAGTGCCAGCAAATTAACCATTAGAGGAGGCAAATAGCTAGCAGTGCAACCAGTTTTCTCCATTTCACATTAATGCATAGACAAATTGTGTAAATCACCTTGAAGAAGTGGCCTTACAAATAGACAAAGGGCACAGTTCATTAATGTTTTGAGTTACTTGCTCTTCCTAATGAGGGGACGCAAATGAGCCACTTGTAAAAAGGGGGTGCCAAATGGGCCTCCTTTCTTCTCCTATATATGGAGGACTTGTCATTTAGAAAAGATATCTTCCACATTTTTAAGGCACAGCCCTGGAAAAATTTCACCTAAATAAATAAATTCATTTTGACCTCTATCTTGGATAGACATTTCTAAGTATGTCTTGAGTTTTTGTTTGTGTTCAGTCATTATTTCTTGATGCTTTCACAGGTTCAAAACTAGCATATCTATTGTCTACAAGGCACCATCTCTACAGCTGACAGGAGGAGATTTCTATTTGGGGTGCAAAAATAGAGAAATTACCTTTCAGTGTGCCTCTCATAGCACTTTTGGTGAACCTCTATTCTCTGTGTTTTCATTAAAACCTCCCTGTCAAGCTTTTGTAGTCCGGTCCTTCTGCCAAGTGTGAAGCGTATGTGTGCATTCGTTTGGGTTTAAGAGTGGATGTGAGAAGGTTGACTTATTTTGGTGCATCACCTCTTTAGAGTAGTTTGTTTTCCTACAATCTTTCTCCCTTTTCATCCCCCCCATTATATACCTGTATATGTATGTGTTAGCACTTATTAGAATGAACATGATGCATCAAAGGGAGCTAGCCCTTATCTAGAGACTCTCCCCTCTAGCTTCACCAGTCCCATAGGTGAGAGGTGAGTTTCCATAGTTGCGAGGAGAAGGCAGGAGCTCGGCCTCCTACCAAGGGTGCAATTTTCCTATGTCAACATGTTGAAAATCCTATCTTCTTTGCATGATTCAAGTAAACCTAGTCTAATTTATTCTTCCCCTCTCGTATTTAATGAATAAAATACATGTCTTATGTCTCCCATTGTGATCCTTGAAGAACATAAAAGGGGTGCCAATGAACATCCTAAGGAAACATTCACAAAAATTTCATTGTTTGGGGACACGTAAAAAGTCCCAAATCCATTTGATGTATCTCATTTAAAGTTCAAATAATAAAAATCAAACACACTCAAAAGTAGCATTGCATTCTCTCTTCTTTTATGAAGTCAAAAATAAAGTGATAGTTGGATCCCCCCTCATGAAATTGAAAATGAAGTGCCAAATGTGTCTTTTCATCCCTCTTTTTGTATTTTTGGCTAAACAAGAGAAAATGTTTACAAGTGAAATTATTTCCCCACTTCTTATTGAATGTAACCAAATTCTAAATGAAGTAGAATCTTTTTATTATAATGGCATTGCCCTTCATGATATCCAACATGATATACTTACCTCTCTAACCATGGGTACTCTTTTACCAAATGTTACAAATCCATGTGATAATT
Organism: Torreya grandis; assembly: GCA_037957365.1. Classification (NCBI taxonomy): domain Eukaryota; kingdom Viridiplantae; phylum Streptophyta; class Pinopsida; order Cupressales; family Taxaceae; genus Torreya; species Torreya grandis. Next base: position 5,818,321 of record JARHVA010000019.1, on the reverse strand, counting down.
CTCTTCTAGAAAGTGATAAAGATCCTACCATTCCTATGTTTCATATAAATGATATTTTACAACCTATAACGAAAATTCAACCTATCCTTATGATATGTTATCTATTATTACTACCATGGGAGATTTTCAATAGTAATTCAACACTCTTAAGTTACAAGTTTTATCTCATGAGGCTCTTTTTGAGGAGAATACATTACTAGAATAACCTATCACTCGAGATATATTTGAATATCCTTATCCTCTAAACTTTATCATGCCTTATTTTTCCTTCTTTGATGGTCAAGGGAATCCTACTATTAATTTACAACAATATATACACTCCTTTGTACATTGGTCCCAAAATGGAAGTTTGCTATTAAAATCTTTCCATCATAGTTTAATAAAAGGGAATCTCGGTTAGTTTTATAGCCTTTCAAATGGTTCCTTATAAAATTTCAAGAAGTTTGAGGATGTATTCCTATCACATTTTCACCAATTTACCTTACCTAAGTTACCATTGGAACATTTTAAATTATTAATCCAAAATGAGAATGAGTCTATATAAGATTATGTTATTCAATTTAAGGATGTTTTGTATTCCTTAAAATATACACCTTCAGATTTGGAAGTATAGTTTATATTTCTTAGGAGTCTTATTTATCCAATTAGTGAGAGATAATTTCACAAAAACTTTACTTTATTAAAGACCTTATATTGGGATGTGCATAAATATGGATGTGCTTTAATGAATACATAAACTCTATATAAGATTATGTTATTCAATTTAAGGATGTTTTGTATTCCTTAAAATATACACCTTCAGATGTGGAAGTATAGTTTATATTTTGTAGGAGTCTTATTTATCCAATTAGTGAGAGATAATTTCACAAAAACTTTACTTTATTAAAGACCTTATATTGGGATGTGCATAAATATGGATGTGCTTTAATGAATACATAAACTCATTTACCTTATTTTCCATCAAAAACTAAGCATGATAAGAATCATGTTTTAAAGGCATATAAACAAGTTATGAATGATCATTAACCACTTCAAAAATATTCTTTAGAACCACTAGTACCTACTAAAACACCAATAGTTAAAGTATTGAACAAAGGAAATCAACATGTTTTTCAAGGACCTCCCATAGTTAGACCAAATATCACCACAAGATGCCATCTTCTTTAGTTTGTTTGGTACTAAGATAAACCACATGATATATTATGAACTATTTCAAATAAACAATTGACAAAACTCCCTCCTAATTCACATTACCCACCTCATATATTTGAGAAGGCAAAAGGACACCACTTTTGCACTTATCATGGTGTTAATGGTCATTAAGATAATAAGTGTTTTAGTCTTGAACAAAAGCTTACATAGATAATAAATCATCAAATAATTTCATTTAAAAAATATACATCCAAGAATCATTCACATAATTCTCCTAGAGGCTTATCTAATAGGGTAAAATCATCCCATGTTACTCATTCTAAGGAATACATGGTCCATCAAGCTTCATAAAAGATGCCCACTAGTAGAATTCCTTCTCCTAGTGTGTTCTCTACCAAAACTAATCATTTCCACACTGATCCTACCAAGAAACCATTGGTTGATCTAGTATTGGATAGAGGAACATGTGGATGGGGTGTACCTACACAATATATTTGGGTTCCTAAGTAGGTACCTATACATTCACCAATTATGCCTATAATTACCATAGAGTTGGCTACATAAGTAAACCTAGTAGTTACTTTACCATATAATCATTACAATAAATCATTCTTATTTCTTTTAGGGTTTCATTTCATACAATGAGTAATTTATTTTTCAAAACATACAAGTATTTAAATAAATTAAAATATTTATTATACCTTTTACCATATCCACAACATACACCATGGAAGTAAAATTAAAATTAACAAACTATATAATGACCAATAAAGAATTAAAAAGTGAAAATATATTTAATACCAAATAAAATCCATGTGAAAATGATGTGTGTGTGTGTGTTTGTAATTTTATATAATGTTATTACAAATAATCATATAAATCATAAGTTGGGGGCATATCCCCCAGGGTATACTCATCACCATCAACATCTATAAATCCAACACCTCTAGAGGTAGATACACTAGGATGAAACTGTGGGCCTCATGCACATGATATCATATATACTCTCTCCTTGAAAGCACCTAACCTCTACACTATCTTCTTATGCTCTCATATTAAATAATAATATCACTCAATGAGTGTCTACATAATCTCAGTGGAACTCCACTATGGGATGTCTTGTTTATCCAGCTATACACGTAACTCCTCACACTCTTTGGTTGTAGTATGGTATGTTACCAAAACTCTCATAATAGGATCAAACAATGGTTTATGTGCACTATTAATATCAAAAACTCTCTAAATAAATCCATCTTTAGCTAAATTCATGGGCACACCATGATTGAGGGCCTAAATTACCTTATCTACCATGGTCAACCACTCATGGTTACCTACACACATTTAATATAATATACTAGTTAGCGACAAATATAAATACCACATAAAATTATAACCAAATATATGGTCAAAATCAAAATTAAGGAACCCACATGTGGCTTTAATAGATGACTTATATACTAGTGTTGGTCTTATAAGAGAATCATCTATTTCATCACCACCTATCTCTCCAACACCACCCTACACTACAATAATGGCACCTATAGCCACAATGTTAATAGGATACAACAAAGGACATCAAGATCTAATCCACCACTATTCATACCAATTAGTGCAGCCTACATTATCACCTATTTCCGATAAAACCATAATATCTCTCTCATTACCTAGGCATGGGGCTACATCTATATCAGTGGGTGTTGGCATATCATGTGGTTTATGACCACTCTATATTGTGTAATGCCATAGATATGGTATTGAGGGAACCCCCTGCTCAATCCCAAACTATTATAACACTTGATACTACGAAAATAACTCATACACACCATGAAAATAATCAATCTACCATAAACTAATGTGAACTCTCTATAACTCATGGCCATCCTTAGGCCACCCAGTAAAAGTTCTATAAGCATGCCTCACAATATGATATAGAGATAACCTATCCAATGTAGTCTAATACTCCATTGTGGTATGAAGTCTACCATGTGGGATTACCCACCACTTAGTAAACACTTATGAGTGAGCCCATTGAGGGAGAGGACCACTAATTGGTTGTATTACTATGATATGCTTATATGCCCAAACATACAATAGAGTCACTGATCCAATACCCCCACCATGGCTCTCCAATGTAAATCTATAGAGATCCCTATACAAGTGGGCTACTACATTGTGAGCCCATAAATGCCTAGTCCTATCTAACTCAATGTGATTAACTAACTGATACATATGATAAGAGATAATGATAGTCCTACCCTCTATAGTTACAAATGATGCCAATAACACACAAATAAATGTATGTATCCATAGAACATCACCTCTAATAATGTCATCAAAATGAACCATACTATTTGGCTCCACATAAAGATCCCTTTAACTAGTAAGATATACATGAGACTATTAAATATAGCCATGGTTACCATCACCAATAACCTAAACTTGCTCACCCCTAATTAGTAGCTAAAATATATGATATACATCCTCTAAGGTGATGGTCATCTCACTAGTAAGAATCCAGAATGAAAATGTATCTAGATTCCACCTCTCTACTAGGTCTATGATGAGGTAGATATCATATAGGATTTTTCCCAAATGAGACACATTATCCTATCCTTCCTAATCAATAATAGCCTAGCCAACTGTATCCAAACCCATCTCCTCTAATGTCAAATAATTCTAATCATGCTAGAACTCTTGAATATGCACATCCTCTTACAACCAAGAAAGCAACAATAAAAACTTGTTAGTGATCACATTTTGTTATAAAAAACTAGAAATGTCAATAAATTAAACACAAAATGCAAATACATTAGCACTAAATGCTAACATCTATGCTAGATAAAAACATTATATGGTATCATCTAGAAGTAGATAGTTGCATCATCATCCCAACACAAGCATCTGACATCCCATGAAAAATCCAAAAATATATTTTTAAAATTAAAATCTTTAAAAAATTAAAGTTACCAATCAATTGCCATAAATTTAGTTACAAGCTCAAAAAAATATTGACTAGCTAAGGCACTTATGAGCACATCAAAACATAGTAGGCGAGGAGATTTTCCATGTGGCATTATTCTTCTCTAGAGTCAAAGCTCAAAATTCACAGAAGTTCAAAATGAAAATGATTTCAAAATTCTATTACATCCCACCTTATATACCACTTTAAACAAATTCAAATGACCAAATCTTAGGCCCCAGTTATCCAAATTCAAAACCATAAGTTGTATTAGAATTTATACAATGAACCCTTCCATACTATACCAAATTTGAAAATTTTCAAGCATTTCCAAAATTCACTTAAAAATTTGCTACACAGATATCTTATTACATTATAAATACTACAAAAATAGTGTTACAAATTTTTGGCCATAACATTACCATAATAATACCAAGTTAAATGTGATCAATAAAATTATTCTTTGCTCCTTTTATTAGGATACCACTAGTGGGAACTATATTATCTCCTCCCAAAAGGGGAGCATCTTAGTAGGGCATGTTTATAAACATGTTCTACATAATTAAAACATACTTGGCATAATTTTTAATTATATTGAGGGCATGATTTGGAATCATGTTCTCCACATTCAATCAATATGTGGTACTTATACCAACTTTTATATTCATTGGGTACATGTCATATGGGCATGGATTCCACACATTTATAGTTATCAGATTTAGTGGGGGCATGTTTTAGAAAACATGTCCTCCACATTATAACTTATTCAATCTTTAGATTCATCTATACATAGTGGGGGCATGATTTATAAGCATGTTATCCACACTTATACAAGTTTCCAAATTGGTAAAACATATACAATTTTCCAAATTGGTAAAACATACACAATATATGATCTAGATTCATAGTTGTGACAAAATCATATACATTGGTACCATTTATTATACACAGTTTAAGAATAATACATATACAAGGTGTATACACTATGAAACATGAGCCTAATATTGAAAAAAACAAATTATTTTCAAAATTCTAAAAAAAATATGTACTAATACCCCAACATATTGATATCCCAATTGAGCATTCATGAATTATATTGAACCTCACCCATCTACAGTAATAGGTTCTTATTTTTGGTGTGATTGGAGGGATTAAATAATTTAGTATCATCACTCTTTTTAATTGATCTTTATTAAATCACTCACCTTATATTGAGCTATACATATACATATATTTTTCACTCAAGTTGTGCTCATTGGTAAATGATACTCTCAATGGTTGAAGCACTACTCTTCATATTTCAAGTTGGGGGCATGATCACCTCCAAACTCTCCCTAATCTAGGTAAAACACCACCATTTTATAACACACTTTTACCATTTTTACACTCATTCACCTTATTTTTTAAAATATGATGAGGTTGCAAGTCCCATGTCTACTTCTCTAGTTTTTATCACTCTAGACCCAATACTATGTGACATGTACATAGGTGTGCTCTATCCATGATCTTTGTTTATGTTACTTTTTAGTATTGCTTACATATAGATTATATACATTAATTTACCATTTTTTCATATCCTTGGTTATATATAATGTTCAAAGGATGAAATATTGAATGAACAACTTGAGAAAAGACAAGGTGTATTGTCCACACCATCATATGCATTTTATTTTCCTTTAAACTAGTAATTCCCTTTTTTCTATCATTATTGGATTCAAAGGGGGGAAATGTAGACACCCATTTTGGTACAAGTACACATATCTCTAGTCTTATTGTATTTATATACCTTTTTACTAATAATTAGACATCTAGTGATGTGGTCTCTCATGGACCTCTTCAATTCCATCTTATTTCACTTGATTTATCTTCCCTTTGGACCTATGTGTTATGTTTCTTTGTATTCATCCATTATATACCATATACCCATACATATTTTTCTTCTTTATGTGTGTTTTATCCTTTAGACACTTGTATTTGTATTGGACACTAGTGTCAATGTTAGTGTCCATCCTTCATGCAACTATCCAAACTTACCTTTTTATTTTTTCCATATCTTTTGCTTTGTGACCATTTTATTGACCCTATTTTCCCATCTTATGGTCATCTTTTTCACATGTCACTAGGTTATAATTCAAAGCCAAACTTTTCTTATATATATATAAAGTCTATGGTATAATTAATACACTTCTAATTTGATAAGGCAACTTTGTAATAGTAAAGTATTATTTATTTCCATCTATAAAATTTCACTATAACACTAAATTAAATATTTGAAGAATTTAAAAGGTCAAATATACTATTGTATCACTTATACCAAGGGTTAATAGGAAAAAGATCATATAGTCGTAATGTTACAATTACACACACATTCATAAGAGGGTTCACTACATGTGATTCTAAGGCCCTCTTAGGAGTATTAGCTATGTAGGCATTACTTAGCAATAGTAGGGTTACTAGGGCTAGCTTGACTCACATTACTAACCCTATTTTACCAAGATATAAGAGGTACAATGCAAAGAGATAAGGTTGATTATTATCTAGATCTGACACACAAGTAAACAAAATTTGAAATAGAATTATTACATAGGGGGAAATGTATATCTTATGTATATCTCTCATTGGACACTACTGTCAAATATGGACATAAGCATCAGTGTACTTTCCCATATTGACACAACTATCTAAAATTCAAAAGTAATAAACAAATTTCATATCTCCAACACAACCATATGACAATTCCTAACCACTTCCATAATCCATAACAAAATAATAAATAAGATACTCTCTCTTTATCTCTTATTTGCTTAGTACTTGTATTTATTACACATGCTAAATTAGGTAAATCTATATTATTACTATATTTTATTTTAAATCTAAATATTGTCACCCCTTTTAAATAACTTTAATTTCTTGGGTATTATATTGTAAAACTCCAAAATCTATTAAAACACAACTTTCAATTAGCATCTATTCATCTTCATTGTTAAGCATGATCTAAACTTATTATTTCTATTACTCATCTTGTTGAGATTTTTCTTGTATTCATCAAATATGTTCATGGTTTCCTTGACTTTACCTTAATTTAGGCCTTTTGAATGAATGAAAGCAATGTATACATCATAGTGGAGATCAACCATTTGGTGTGAATTCATCTAAAGTCTCTTCAAAATTTTATCAAAATTATCAAGTATATTTTGATATTTGACAAAGTTTTAGATTGATTTGTAATTTAATGCATATTTTGGAATCATCTCTTTTTCATCTAACTTTATAAACTCATCTACAATTATTTATTCTAAAACTACCTTTTATAATCATCCATAAATGAATAAGGAAGTTTCTCAATTTATCCTTGTATTCACATTATTGCATCACCTACCAATGATTGAGATTATTTTAATTTATTTATGAATTTTTTAATGATGTAAGTATGGACACAACACCTATGGACTCTATGAGATATGCAATATTTTCTAATTTTATAACTCCTTCAATGATGAGATCATCTAGATCAACATATGAGGAGGATTTTAATTTTGGTATCATCTACTTCCATTTACCTACTTTGATTTCATATTTTTAGTTTCTTTTTAATGGCATGTTCATATTAGATCTCATCATAGATATTCATGGTTATGTTTATTATTTTGGTCCCCTTCTAAATCAATTTCTCAAACCAATTTTTTGTTTCTCTCCCCATGTGACCAATTTTCATAGTTGCATATAGTGTCTCAAAATCTAAAATATGATGAACAATTAAATACATGGAAGAATGAATTGGTTTCACCAAATTCTAAACAACTGATGTGATTTTTTTGACTTTTTATTTTAGTTATTCTGTGGTGTATTTATCCCATTCCATTTTTTCAAAGAGAGTACCAATTATAGATTTTACATTCTCATCAACTCCTTTGCTAGCTTTACGTAATGCACCTTTGATATTTGATATTCAGTGGCATTGACATTATCTTTATCTTTTTAGGCAGAAGGGATTTCTAACTTAGCCTATATTTCTCCTTTCGCATTTATGATTATTATATAAACCATTTTATGTTTATTGATTGTGTGAGTAGGAATGGTTAAAAAACTAAAATCAATTTCCTATGGTTGTAAAAATATATTTATCTTTTTTACCACTACATTCAACCACTCAGGGACCTTCATGTTAGGTGAATTTTGTATAACTATATGTTATTATTAATTTTGAGTGTCTATATGAGGTGGTGTATAAACAACATCTTTAAAATCAATAGTTTAAACATCATCTTGATCTTATTTAGGTGATTTATTGGTATCTTTAGAAATTGAAATAGTAGGCAACTCAAAATCTTGAGGAAGAAGTGGAGATAATGGAATATTTTCTTGAGGAGGAGTGAATGTAGGAAGAAAAAAGAGTTATTTTCATCCATGAATTGTTGAAATTTATTCACCACCAATCTTTGAGCATGATAAATTTTCATAGGAGAGGTATCAAGTCACAGATAAATACCAAGAGTACTTGAAGACTTTCATCCTAGTCTTTTGATTTTTAGTTTTAGTGGTTTTTGAAATTGAGTGATCATTAGGACTACTTAAAATCCTTTTTCTATAATTTATTCTATCTATATTTTATCCTCCCATAAAATATGGACCTACCTCAAATTTTAATTGATGAAAAGTACCCACTTCAATTTATTTCATGGGTGTAGGAAAACTTCCTTTGTCTACATTGATTCCTATATTTTTTAACCATATACGTGTTATGTACAACACTATTTGAGTTATTTTTTTTAAATATGTATATTCTTGTGTCTTATAATCAACTTATGGAAGAGGATTTGACCCCATATTTGTTTTTTCATATATGGGATCCAAAACATCCTCGTCATCTTCAAAATCCTTAGATATTTTGACTATTTTGAATTTAATGACTTGTTTCAAAGTGAAGTGAGAATAATCATGAGCCCTAACTTATTTCTCATATTCATAATCCATCCAAAAATATTCAAATTTGGGTACATGTTGATATGAATAACTAAGATCATTTTTGATAATAACTTTAATATCAAAATAAGTTATATTATTGAATGATTGAATAGTGAATCAGGTCATTTCTACATCAATAGCCTTAGCATTGGTAAATGAAGCACATTTATACCTCCCTATGGTTATTAGGAAGTGTATTATATATTTTTGTTTATTAGACAAAAAATTATGAGTCTCTATCAACTATCTCACCAATTCCATTAAGGCACATCTTTTATCTAAAAAATTTGGGAGCATTGATGGATCTATCTCACATCCATAAATTATGAGGTATGTGAAGGTTAGGAATTCAATAAACCAAGCTCTCCTAATATAAATTTTATTTGATGTTTCAATTGATACCTCAATATTTTAGGGATCAAGATCAAATATCTAAATGACATAATGCAATAATGCATCATTGATCTAGTGAATATGATGTGAAATTTCATTCAAAGTTATTTATGGGTAGAATTCATAGATTTTGGAAGATGTTATCTCACCCATTGTATTTAGATCAGAGAAAATTATTGTTCAAGAAATAACATGCACAAGATATCAAGTCATGTAGAATTTTGATGTGGTGGTGACTTTTGTTAGTTGTTGTTGTATTGAATAATTAATCAATTGACCCCAATTGATGTATTTTTTATTCTTATGTATGATATGTGTGTGTGGATGTATGTATGTATGTACATCCACTTTTTAAAGTCTTTAGTAGTAGGTTTACCAAAAACTCTAGTTATAAGTGTAATTATATCATTAAATTCATTAATGAAATCAAATCTAGGCATAGTTTTCAACAGTCATGTTGTTGAACTTTTAGGATTGATGAGACATTCTTTGTTAACCCACTTATAAAAAGAATTAGTGTTAGCATCCCCAAATTATTGAGCATAATCTAGAATGATATTAAAAAATGATCCATGATCATGAAAATTAAGCATACTATCAATATGTTTAGGCTGAGGATAAAGCACATATTTCCATTTTGTATTTCTAACTTCCCTCTTTTCTTTTTAATTGTGCTCATCATTGGTCAAAACTAGCTCTAGATATTGCACTATTGTTAGGAAATTTTTAGCGTGAGATAGATCACTATCATGAATGCTTTGTCCCTAATTTATTTTATGCATTGCATTAATTATTTTCCATAAGTATTCCATGTCTACATGACCAAGATCTATATTTTTCACCTTTTCAACATTGGAATTAAGGTTTGAAGGAGGAACAACTCCATGAAATTAGTGATTTATATTTATATTATTCTTATTCATTCAATTTTTTGGTATAGATGATGTAGACATGTAATGAATCCTATCTAAGAGAAGAAAAAATTCCAATGTTGATCATGCAAGAGAACATACATTGGATTATGTTTGGACAGTAGTTAGAATCTAGACAAGGGATAAGCACAAAGTAGAGTTCCAACACTAGATTGGTAAGTCCTAGGATTTTGACATATATATAGTAGAGTCTCAGATCCTACAAGGTGTCCAAAAAAAGTTCTAATTTTGTAAGGTATATAAACAAAGCTCAAAGTTTTGACACTAATCTAATAGATGTTTAGATCCCATAAAGTGTCTTGGCAAGGTTCATATTCTAAAAGGTGTTTAGGCAAGGTTCAAATTCTATCAAGGGTTTAAACAAGGATATAAGCCCAAGGTATTTTAGGAAATCACTTGGATTTCATTGAGTATTTATGAAAAACTTATCTCTTTATGATTAATAACTTTTAAACCCTCAAGGTGATGAACATGAATTGAAAATTTTGAATAATGTTTGGGAGTAAAAACATGTCATGCAAGATAGCAAGTTTTCTAATATCAAAGACATGCTAAATTTTATTAACACTTCTAAGAGGAAACAATGATGAAAAACTCTAGTGCTTTATCATGAGTGAGCCATAAATGAGTCAGATGGATCACCTATAAAAATAAAAATGTGATCAATATAAAGGATTGAGAGAGAGAGAGAGAGAGTGGAAAATGAAAATGGGATCATGTGCAATGAATATAATCCAAAGGAGGGGTTATAAGAAGACACAAAAACATCCACACATGTGAGAAACCACCTATTTTATGGTAGTAATGTGAATTTATTTGTACATATATCAAGATCTATGGTGGTTATAAATAGGATTCAAGAACCCAAGGAGTGTTCAAGAAAAGTTCAAGATCCAAAGGAGGTTTAGATAGAATGCAATTTTTTGTAGGCATGTTATATGAGGTGCATGCTTAACAGGAGTTAGATACTAGAGATATGTTCATCAAGGTTTAGAAACCCAAGACATGTCTGGGATGCCTCAAAAAATTGAGGGGTGTTGAACATGGGGTTAAAACCCACCAAGGAATAAAAGACTTAGAAAAATTATGACTTATTTGACATTCAAAGACTTAGAGATATTTTTAAAACACTTAATTTGAATTTGAACTCATTAACAATTTGACATAATGTTTCTTAACTAACTAGACCAAATTTTGATCATTTGTGATCAAAATAACTTGAATGACTCAAAAAAAATTCACTTGTTCAATTTTGATTACAACAAGAATATAGAGCCATGGATTCAATATCAAAAGGTAGTTATAAATAATGATCATTATGATACACAATTTTTATTTTTGTCAAGGTGGTCACCTCATTCTAAGATTCTTAATTAGTTCAATTAATACATGTGTCTTAAATTAAAATATTATATCATTAACACTTTTTTGGATAAAATATATCAAGATACTAAGTAATAATGCCATCACATGACTCAAATTTTTAAATACAACTCTTAAAACAAATGCAATATGTATTTCACATAATGAAAATATAATCAAAAACACTAAAAAGTATGTATATATAAATCAAATGTACATGATAATGCAAGTATAATATATGTACATTCACTCAATAATTGGCTCCTTTCTAATTAAATCTCTGTCTACATCCCTATCAATAGACAAAGGTCTTGTGAAGAAGAGGTCCCACTATTATCCTATCAATAATAATATTAGTACCTACTCCTCCTCTTGTGATCTTTATACAAAACTATTCATGTCTATAAATTTACATGCAAACACTATAACTAAGCATAATTTGATAATAAGTTATGGCCTAAATCTATAGTAGGAAATAGAGTAGCATTTGTTTCCTTGTCAAATATTCCATAATTTATTTTTATTTAATGATTCTTTCATTATGTTCAACTCTCAAACCATATTGCTCTATTGTAACTACTACATGCGTAGTGGTGGTTATAATAGCTCAATAAAATAGGGGTCATGCTCACCATCAATATCCATGGCATGCTCAACTAAAACACTAGGAACTACCTCACCTAACACATTTTGAATAAAAACTTGAAGGGTCTCCTCTATGATAGTTTTCTAATACTCATCATCTCCTAAAAATAAATAATACATGATGTCAATTATAATGTTATTAAAGTAACTAGTAATTATTTAAATACTCTAAAAAATAAATATACATAATTACATGAGGAACATGAGTCCCAACATCTAGTACTCCAACCACTTTTCCTTCTCCACCTTGTTCCTTAGGGGCACCCTCTAATACAACAGTAAATAATATGGGTGAGTGATACACCATCAAGCATTGTGTATATGATGGAATACACCCAATGTTATCTACATCATGAATTTGAATAATAGGGTCTACCTAAGTCAATAGAATGGGTGATAAATTAATTACACTAGGTTATCTTTAGTCACCCTCATGAATTAGATCTCTAATAGATCAACTTCATATAACACATGTTGAGGGGTGAATCCTACCTAATCTCAAACTAGTGCATAATGTACTCAAATTGAAATCACTCTTAAACATTTGGCCAATAATCAAGAAAAAAATAACTCATGAATTTGTCTATAGGGACTCCACATAATAAATTTTGCTACTATCAAGTCAATAATTTAGTAATACTATATAGTACCACTCCATGTAACATGGGCAATATTAAAACATATCTCTACAAACATTATTGTATTTACCCACCCACTATGAGGCATACCTTTAAGCCACATCATATAAATATTCTCATACTAATTAGTAATGTAATAATACCAAAACCATCCTATATGAACTAATACAAGTCCCTATATAGGTGAGCCAATGTCATCTTACCCCACGAGTGAATAGTATTATGCTCCTCAATATCCTATACAAAGTTATGAATTGTGTATGAAATGGATACACTATCACTATCAATAGAAAAATGATTATAGCAATGCACAAATGAATTTTTAAAAATGTAAAACATTAAATAATACAATCTCTGATAATAAAATAGTGGTATCACTAGTAGCATATTGGGCATCCTAAGCATGTTCAGTCATATATCAATGATCTTATCCTATCTACACCTATCCACCACAACCCCATAATATCATACATGTGCCAACAAAATGAACACTCAAAATCTTCCAAAAATCATCAAGTGTCACATGAATCACTCCCATAGGGATCCAAAACATGCAATTATTATAATCCCACTACTCTACCAACATTTTCATCATGTGCATATCATATGACATCACATCTACTTGACCAACATATCTAATCATACCCATATCAAGAGTGGCCCTCTCTATGTAACTCAATTGTAATGTTCACATGGTCTCCATTATGTGCCCATGCCTAAAATCTCATGCTCACATATCATCCTATGATCATGAAAACACAAAATAAAACTTATGTATGAAAAAATAAAATAACACTAATTTTAATGATAAACCTAACAATAACCTAGGATAGGTTTATGGTCAAAAATATAGTTACGTGAATAGGCACATAGTCAAGTGAATAAAACCATGGATAATTCCATTGAGGCTTTGTAAAATTATATGTAGGGTCTATATATGACCACTAAAAACCATAAAATTTCATAAAACTATGAAAATAAACATTAAATTCTTAAAAAATCATAAAAAAACAAATTTTATAATATATCAAAAAGAATTTTCACAACATACTAGTGTCAAAGTGTCCTTAGGCTATAGTGTGGCCTCCACCTGATCAAATCAAGTCAGTCTAATATCTCTCTTATGCATAATTTTTTTCATCAACTAGAGTTCAAAATCACAAATTATAAATATTCAAATGAATTACAAATTTATTTTCAACCAACCTGTTTACATGGGCTAACCTTTCTTTTCAAAACTTTGCAACTAATCTCTATCAAACTTATGCATGTGATATCTCGAGCATCGCTTATCAAAATTATTCCAATAGATGTGTTGGGACATAATCAATGTGTTCCTCCATAGGTTAATATTCCCATCATGCCTACCAACCCTTTAAAAAATTCCAAATTTAGTTCTCATTTTCTTGTACAAAGATTTTTCTGCATATTCCTTGTTATTTCCAAATTCTTTCTCTATAACTATTTCCTTCACCAATCATTATACAATTCACATCAAGCACTTATATGAAATTATAATGAAACATCCACAAATTTTTTAAAGTGGTCAATTTTAAATATATTGAAAATATCAAACTCAAAATCTATTTAATCTACCAAATTACAAATTCATCGAACTTATATATTAAACCATACATTTATCTTTCAACATGATGCTTTTGATACTCTCATATCTCATATTAAAAGGGGGTATTAAATTGGGTTTATTACATAAAATAAGACTACATAAGTAATAGTTTATCACATTTCAAAGGGTTCATAATGGTTCAAATTATCCACATGCTACAAATTTTTGATAGGGGTCTTATAGCTTTCTGACATATTATATGAACTAGTAAAAATGTTGGAGACATATTACATGAATGTGCACTCCATTTAGTATAGGAATAATATAGAATAAAAGTTTAAAATATTCAAAAAAATTCAAAATTTAGATTTCACATATAGGATATAAGTTTCAAAAAATAAAATTCTATGACAGAGTACAAGTTTCAAACATTCAAATAAAATTTAAAATTAGATTTGGGATAGAATATATATTTCAAAGATTTAAAATAATTTATAAATTATAAACATGATGTATATTGGTGCATTGATATATATTATAGGGGAATATGGCATGCATATGCACTCATTTTACATAGATTCAAGTATAAATTCATAAACATTAGGATAGATGTGCATGGGTTCATGCAATATAGTTACTAGATAAAAATTATGGGTTTCACATACAATTATAATTAAGCACATAGATGCATAAAATTTAATATCCCTTAGCACTAATTCAGATGTCATGATGTTGGTTCATGTACATAAATAAATGTTTCAAATTCAATAGGGCATTTTCAAAGTTCAAAAGGCATGATACTAGTTCATGCACATATTCAAAACTCAAAGGGCATGATATTAATTAATGTGCACATAAAATACAATACAACTTTATAGATTAAATGTAAATTGATTATTCAAAATATATTATAAATTTCATAATTATGGGGGCATGAATATTTTTCATTCACTTTGGATCATGAAAAAATAATATAGATCCATTTATAATGGTGTGATATTTTTGTAATGGGTAATGTACATTTGAGTCTAGAGACACTCAATGGCCTTGGAATTACATATATAAATCCCATTATGTGGTTCCAAATTATATTAAGGATGATGTAAGTTCAATTATAGTGACACTTAATGGCCTTGGAATCACTTCTAGCAAACCCATCTTGGTTTCATCTTCTTTTAGATTAGTACAATAGGTATTTTTCCCCATTCATGAGAGTTAGACTATGCATCTTTCCAACTAAAATTATTGATTAGTTATTTATAATTGGTAATTTATCACTCTCAATTCATCAATGATTCAACATAAGGAACCATCTCTCCAAATTTCTTGAGAAGGCAACACATTTATTCAAACCCTTAGCTTTGGGTAAGATTAGAGCTAGTCTAGTTACTTGAGTTGATATGCTCATGGGTTGAGTGACACGCAATGACATATTATTCTCATGTTCTCACTTGAATAATTTTTCATTTCCATGGCTAGGAAATAAGCATGACCAAAAGAATCTTATATCCAATTGGTTTGGTTAGTTGGTGACGCATGGCATCTCCACTATTCACAACATGAGCATTCACCATAGTCATACAAGGGTAATCCTTCCTTACTATTTAATTTTCAATCTAAAATTTTAAATTTTCTATTTTATATATAGACGCTGATAATTACATGTGTTAATTAAGGTTTTATTATTTAGTATCATGCACAATCAAAATTTCAAGTAAAAAATAAACTGTGTCATACACACTAAGATATTCTTCTCTCATTTACTCAAGAGATTTAATTAATAAAATAAAGGTGGGGGAAATTTAAACACACAAATTCAATACAAGCCCACCTTTAATATCATTTATTTTAACTTTGCATATATATATTATTAAATATGAATAAAGTATCTATTGGCACATTCATTTGTGTCTTGTATATTTATTTCATATGATTCTCCATTTATTGTTCATCTTTCCAATTTTTTCATGATGATTCCCAATTTTAGTCTTTTATCTATTTTAGTTATTTTTGGTCAAGTTCATACCTTCCAATGTCTATATGAGTCACACACTTGTCCAAGCATAAATTTAGGATTTATTTTGGGTCACGTTTTATTTAGGTCATTATTTATATTAGTTAGGTATTGTTAGGTCAAATTTGTGTGCCAATGGGTCTCCTAATTCAAAATCAAAAACTCTATAAATATAAATATTCTACAAGGCATTAAGGATGACACTTCACACTATCAAGATCAAAATAGACATTTCATGTTTTATCTATATAATTGTTAAAGCTAGATATAAATTTTATAAAGGATGAATTCACATTTCCATATTTGTACTAAGGGTGAAAGAGGAAAACCATCTAGAATTTAATTCATAATTTCACACATACACATTAGTGGGAGAACTAATTTCAAGTTTTATCCCTCTTTGAAGTATTGGAAATGTAGTGCAATGCTTGGTCATTAAACAGGGATTAACCAAGGTTAGTGTTATATCTCAAATTTGTACCCTTGAGAGGGTGATTAAATTCCTCTCAATTTGAGCAATGTAATAGAAAATAAAGATGATATTTTGGTTAGATCTATAGAAGTAGGGGCTATGTTTATGGTATACTTGACCCATGAGAATATGTCAAGTCTAGTAAGAATGCCTCATAATATACTGTATAGTCAACAGGCTTCTTCTAGTAACCATTTAGCTCTATTCTAAATGACATATTATGATGCTATTATTATTGTCGAAAGAAAGGACCTCATAGAGTATCAATTTGTATAGATGTAGATTGCATACCAAAGCTAATTGAACCTAGCACATAATTTAGTAGATGACCAAGTCAAATAGGCCTCTCATATATTTTGTTCCTTCAATAGGAGTGTTACTAGAATTAAGTGGTCAAGATAATCAGAGTATAGACATATTCATTAAAAACACTTCAATCAACAACTTGTTTCATACCCCAACCATCAAAGAAGTGTCTTCTAATTCTATGTAGAGTACTAAACAAAACATAATGGATAATGTTCAAACAATGCCCAATCCAAACCAAAGTGGTGTGAGTACATAAATAACTAATCTACAAACAAGTATACCTTTAGTTAAAACCATGATTGGTTCTCAAAATCAAGGAGTAGGAGTTTCTACATCCAAACCTCAACCAAATACTACCACTAATCCTCAACCAATTGCTTCTTCAAGTGCCTAACTAATAGGATTAGGTAGTCATCCAATGACCAATGCAGTGCCTTAACAATAAAATGTGAAAAATCTTACTCCTCCCCAATAGGTAATTAGTAGTGTTACATAATAATAGGCATAATTGAACATACCAACATAGTAGAGGTAGAACATATTACCACCTCAACATGGGACAACCACTGTTCTACCTTGCCAGGTAGCAGCAAACATACCTCTTTACTCATATACTAATATGATAATGTATAGCCAAACGATGTCTAATCAACAGTATACAAATATTGGTCAATAACTATTAGGAAATAATGATTATTTCTCACATTTATTATTATGGGTACTTATATAGTTATGTGAGTTACAAACAAATCTTATAATTAGGAGGTTTATTTTATACATATTTTAGGTTTAAATGGTTGAAACAAATTCCTTGATTATAGGAACTATTTCACCTATATGTAATACGAGTCTTCTCATATAATGTTATTGAGAGTAAATTAAAATCAAGTCTGCTATGTAAATCTATTTAATTATTTTTTTCATTTGGTACTAGAGCCATTATTAGTCCTTGGCCTATTATGTGTTTGTGAGAGCTATGAGAGTTTTTCATTTGGTTGTAAATTAGATTAGTATATGTCTTTCTTGGCTAATCATCCACATAATTTAACAAAACATCATCAAACTTGGACATGTGTGAGAACCAAAGGAAAATCATGTTATTTTGTGTTGAGCATAAACAAAAATCTCATGTTGTTCCATGCTTATTATCAATAAATGCCCTCCACATGCACTGCCAACATCCTCAAGCAGAACCATAAAGCTCAAAACATAATCACGTCAATTAGATAAGTTTTCTTGTACAAATTAATAATTTTAGAATATGAATTTTGCTAAAGCTAAATACAAATTCATTGACCTCAGCCTGATTGATTAGACTAGTAAATTTATTGATATGTCTCTCTTCCACTATGGGTCAAATATGATCTCCTTCCCATCTGACTCAGACATTCGTTGGAAGTAGATAATCTAAATATCTTATTTTAACTTGGATTTGTAGAAATTTACATTACATCCATCCAATTTACTCCTATTCATTGTTTAGTCATCCTATGATTTGAGTCTCCATTTATATTTTGTGTGAATCATTGGATTGATGCATATATATTTTTGCATTCAATACTTCATCTCCATTTCATCAAAGAGAAGTATGATATTAGTCTTTGAGTCAAAACCTACAAGTGGGTAAAAAGAATGTAAAGTTATTTGGTTCATTTGTCTTAAGTCTAAGTTAATAGTGTTTTAATAATTTCATTTTTAGGCTTTGTAATTTTAGTGGCTTATGTCTTTCATAGAGTATATGTATTAAAAAATAATATTTAATTACTTTTTAAGTGTTATTTGTCTAGTGTACTATATAGTCATTTTGAGTCAATAGTAAGAGTCATTTTGTCATCAAAAGTTGGAAAAATAATAATAAATTGCCTTATGAATGCATTTTTGGTAGAACCCGATGTTTGATTTGTAAGAGGCATGTATGTGATCCTCAAATTCATATCCAATAAGTAAGTAAAAAAATTTACTAGAGGATGGAGGATATAAGAGGCTAGAGGACAACCAAAAACCTCTCATCAGTCACCAATGATGGGGCCACACCAGTGATTTGGTGACATATGTACATATGTAGTGTGATTTCATTTTTTTTAGTTGTGTGTTTACTTTTAGTAGTGTGTGGTTTGTGGATACTAGAGAACAATTGTATTAGAGAATAGATGACTATAGATATCCTTTGATTATGTTTATCCTCTTACTATCATACTTCATTATAAGATGGTCAACTAGGTGAATACATTCACTAACATTGGTGACCATGTGAAACAAGATCCGATCAACAGTATGTAGTATAATATAATTTGATTTTCAATTTTCCTATGGAAATTTTACATTGTGGCAGTGTAGTTTCCTTTGATGTTCAAGATCGAGTTATAGTGATAAACAATAGTGACTACAATAGAGAACATTGTGTTCTCATAGATGTAATGTGGTATGTTTTCTAGTGTGATTTTTATTATTTAGATTTGTGATTTTTAGGTTATTTCCTATATAATTCCTTGATGTACAAGCATAGTGGAAAATAAAAGCATCAATGTAAGTCAGTTCATAGATCTTGAAAGGGTTTATGGGAGGATCCAAAAAACCACACGAGGTGGAAAGTTGATGTGGCATGCTCACATAAAGGTTTGTGGTAAACATATAAAATCATGGGAGGAGTGAGGCTCTCTTTGTATCAAGGCCATGAGCCAAATAGGCCATGCTACAATGGGTGATCATACTGAAGATAAGAGTGTGAATGTTTTTCTACCATGTTCACACTAAGGGGAGGAATGTTAGGAAAATAATGATTATTTCTCACATTTATTATTGTGGGTGTTTATATAGTTATGTGAGTTATAAACAACTCACATAATTAGGAGGTTTGTTTTACATATATTTTAGGTTTGAATGGTTGAAATAAATTCCTTGATTATAATAACTATTTCACCTATATGTAATATGAGTCTTCTCATAGAATATTATTGAGAGTGAATTACAATTAATTCTATTCCATAAATAAATTCAATTATTTTTTTAGATACAAATGTCAAATATCCAACATCCATTCACTTCCCAACTAGTATTCATGAAATAAAGAGGTTCTAATATCCCTCAAGTAGCAATTAGGTAACCCTTACCTTTTATGTAGAATGTGCCTCTAGTTCAAATATAAGGTCTTGGTTCATAAGTAACCCCTCAATAGCAAGGTTTGATTAGTTGTCAACATGTCCCTATTTAACCTCAATAGGCACAATATAGTTATATTCCTCCATCCCAACCTTAAAATACTCAAAATCAAGCCCACATATCCAACCCTAACTAGAATATCACACCATAGTATGTATAATTTCAAAAATCAAACCCTAATCCATGCATGCATATTCTTGGTTCATTCCCTAACTAAACCAACATAGCCCAAAAAATACCTCCATCATACCATGGTCAAAATGATCCACTTATGACTGCTCAACCATTTACTCATGCCAATATTCCACCTCAAACTAATGTTCCCTCTAGTTTCCTAGCCCCAAAACTAAAATAAATGAAAGATCTGATTACTACCATCCAATATGGGAAATAAACCAAAAATTTCAAGTTTGATGACATGTGTTCTTATATGTTTAACATTGATTACTTATAGATACCATTTCCTCCAAGATACAAACCCCCAAAATTTAACAAATATAAAGGGAAAGGTGACCCCAAGGCTCATTTTATTGATTTCTTTATTTTATTCCACCCAATGGCATATAGTGACATATACCTTTTATTGTTGTTCCTAAGAATTCTAGTAAGACAAGCCTTGGAGTGGTTTTTTAAATTTCCCAAGAATTCACTATAATATTTTGATGATCTTTCAGACAAATTTGTCTAACACTTTTCATATAATCTCAAGCATGAGATCTCATTGGTCGACTTGATGTAAGCAAAATAAAAGTCCAGTGAAAATTTTACAAGTTATCTACAGTGATTGAGATCCCTTGTAAGTCGATTCACCCACAGTATACTAGATAAACAATTGGCCATAGTGTTTACCAAAAATTTTCATAGTGAGATATCCTATCATCTAGAATTACAATATGTGCATACCTTTAAAAAGATTATTGACAAATGATTGTTGATAAAATGAGCCCTTATTATTAAAGGGATCATCAATCTTACTTCATCAAATTATAATCAAGGTACCAATCAATAAAATGTCCAAAACTAGCATCAAGTCCAAGCACAGGGATTGCAACCGATACAAGCTAATAATAATGATAGACTAAAGCAATTCAACTAAAACAAAAATATTATTAGAAATGGAGTAATAGTGTTAAAACATGTCCAAACAGTTTAAACACCTTCTATGCAGTCCATGCATCATATTCAAATTACTCCTAACCCATAACCTTTTCAACAAATGTAGCAAGTGCAATAGCCCAAGCTTGTGCAATAAATGTAATAACCTTTTCCATTACAAGCTCCTTCTCTAAGGAGAAAAATACCTACTCATCACATTTTTAGTGACCTTAGAGAACCTATTGAATCTATGTTTTTTAAGCTCACTATCATTAATCTGATTAGTTGGTCTATACCAAAACATTATCCTTAGGGCATTCCTTATCCTGATTGGTACCACCAAAATGAAATTTTTGAATATCATCAAGTTAATGGGCATAATTTACACTATTGTGTGAAAATAAAAAATTTATTAAGAATATGTTAGAGAACAGGGAGATAACATTATATGGTGGTGATTCCACTTCTAATCAAAACCTTGGAATCTTTCAAAACCATTTCCCATAGCATATTAACCAATCACAACAATAAAAATAACAATAACAATAGCCAGTGTAACACGAATAAAAATAGTTTTAACAACCAAGGCCAAACCCATAAAATCAATAGAATCACCAAAAATAGAACCAATAATGTTTGAATAATGGATAGAACCAATGTTAGAATATAAATAACCAATAGACCTACCATGTAGTTTCACATGACTACAATAGGGTTATAGGTCATATTGTAGGAGGTCACATTCACACCATCTCCATCAATCTAAGACCAAATACCAATAAATAAAGACCTTTACTAAATAATTCCAATCCACCAACTCACATTGATAATCCTTCCTTGACTTGGGATAGCATAAAAGCATACCAACAAGCAAGGATTACTAATTTTGGACCCTATATCGATAATTCAGCATTGCCTCATGACCATGCACAAGTACACTAGCAACTAAGACTTATCCTATTTAGTCCCCCACCATCACCATCATTTTTTAGCAATCATGGTCTTGTGTTTAATATTGATTGTGTAATTATAACTTAGAGGTTTAAGATTAACATCCCAAGCCCATATCCATATTCCACTTTGCCCATCACCCAACTAGCCATTCAGCCTCAAAATAATCCATTTAACACTAACCAAGAAAAGAAATTTGACATTATTGAATAATTATAAAAGATACTAGCACAAATATCCATTTTAGATTTTTTGTGTACATCAACAATCCATAAAAACATTTTGAATGAGTTCTTTAGCCAATCCACTATTTCAAGTGACATATCCCCTAGCAAATTCCAAGCTTTGCTTGGATACCTATCTCCAGCCCAACAAGTCACTTTCAACCAAAGTGATATGCCATCTCTTGGCCCATTGCATAATAATTCATTGTACATTAAATTTTGTATAAAGTAGCACAAAGTGAAATGTGTCCTTATAGAAAATAGATCAGGTCTAAACATAGTGTCTCTAAAGCTCATCAAGATTCTTGGGTACATGACAATAGATCTTCAAATAGAGACAATAACTATCAAAGCCTATGACAATGAATAATGAGAATCACAAGACACCATCTATTTGCCAATTATCCTTGGGCTTATGACCCATGATACACTTTTCCATATGTTAGATCTTGACTTATCATAAAATATGTTTTTGGGAAGACCTTGCTTACATGAAATTCATGCTAACCCATCGACATTACACCAATATATCAAGTTCTCCCACTCAATAAGGGAAATTTGTATACCAAGATATTTACATCCATACGAACACTAAAAACACCTAAGGTTGAGTTAAAGAGCTATAACTATCATTTCAGCATGAATCTAATGGCCAAGAAGGATAAGGGAAAGGCAATACTCCTTTATTTTATATAGGATAATTATATTGATCCTAATACCCTTGATTCCCTTTCCCACATGTCACCTCCTAAGATATCTAATCATTATACCATCTTGCCTAATGGCCTAGGAGAGTATGTGACCCATGATACCTTTCATATTATACACCTTCCATAAAACCCAAAGTCCTTTGGAAGGCCTAAATCGAAGCCATTTTGTCTAGAATGAAAACAAAAGGGCAAAGATAAAAACTATAGTCCAGGACCCATCATGTTTATACCAGTATCTAGCCTAGAACAAGACCTGCTCAAAGGAGATGAATCATGGTTGTACAATGACAAGTAGGTTGATTATTAAGAGAATGTAAAATATCCTATTCCCAATAGGATCGTGAAGAATCAAGACTATGAAGGAGGAGGCCTAGGACCAAATCAATAAGGAACATTTGAGCCAATTTCCATGACTATATATAAAGGGCCATATAGACTTAGATTTAAACCACCTGGGGATGACCCCATGTACCTTAATCATGTTCCATCACCATCAACTATTGATGATGATGTAGATAGTGAAGCAAAGTTTAATCATAGCCTTTTTGATGACCTAACTAAGACCAACTTGTTTAACCCTCATTTTATTTATACCCTTAGACCAGTTATTCATCATAACCCACTAACATTGTATTATCCCTAGCTAATAGACAGGGACTAATAAGAAAGTAATATGCTAATTGATGAGTTTCAAAATGATGAGGCTTTCTATGATTTTCTAGGCCTTAGGGACAATGTTCCATTGGGGGACCATAAATCAGGGTTCTTAATCAAGTTGGATCTTTAAGCCTATTTTGGATAATAGATGAACACCCTTAGCCAAAATCAAATAATTAAAACATTGAGGTCTCAAATTGAAAACCTCTTTGAGGTGATTTATGATCAGGGAAAAAGTAAATAAAAAGGCCAGTCTAGTGGTGAAAACCCATTTTAGGTGCTATTAGATGGGGGTGTTCAACCTTCCTCAAGCATAACTCAGGATACCACCAACGATAAACTTGTCTATGAGTCTGAGTTCAGTTTTGAAGAATAATAAGACTTTGATCAAATCATTAAATATTTTCCATTAGTTTTTGTTACATGGCTAAACCATCCATCAGGGGTAGGCCTTTTATTTATTACACCATAGGGGGATATAATCCCTAAATCATTTAGGATCAACTTTCCTTATACCAACAACATAGACAAATAGGAAGAACTTATTTTAGGACTTTGATAAGAGGTAAAATGGCATATCTCATCTCAAGGTTTATGGTGATTCTCAATTAATCATCAATTAGGTTATAGACCACTTTTAGACCAAATATGATAAGTTGCTGCCATATAAGGCCATAATCAACACTCTCAAGTAGTAGATTACTAACATTTAGTTTGATCATATACCAAAGGAAAGTAACAAAACTGTAGATGTTATGGCTACTATTGGATCTCTAATTCACCAAATAGACATAGCTAAAGAGTATCAGTTCCTTGTCAAGAATTTTCTATCACCATCTTATGAACCTTCAACTATTGCAAATATTTGTGATATTATTGGTCTTATCTGTATCTAGTATTCAAACCTTTACAACTACCTCCATGACCAAATTATACCACATAACCTATCCAAAAACAAATCTAAAGCCTTCATCCACCTAACTAGTCATTATACCTTACTTGAATCAAACCTTTACCACAGTAGTTTTGATGTAACTTTGATTCATTATTTAACTTTGGCAAAATCTACACTAGTGTTATGGGAAGTTCATGAAGGAGTATGTGGATCCCACACTAGCAAGGCAGTCCTATCTAAAAATATATTACATACTAGTTATTATTGGCCTATGATGGATGTAGATATAGCTACATATATAAAGAGTGTGACAAGTGTCAATGGCATGCCAATCTAATTCATGCCCTAGCCAAGACTCTAAAACCAATGTTAACACTATGGCCATTCACTACATGGGGCCTCAACCTCATTGGGAAGATCAATCCCACCTCATCTGATAGCCAAAACATATCCTTACCACCACTGAATATTTCACTAAGTGGGCTGAAGCTATACTCCCCACTTACATGACTAGAAATAAAATTTATAATTTCATTTTCAACCATCTCATTTACTGATATGGTATCTCTTCTAACATTATATCTGATAATGGAGGATCATTCAAAAACAAGGATGTCAAAAATTTATATACCAAATAAAATATCACACAACACTTTTCTACAGCATATTACCCTCAAGGTAATATCCATGTTGAAACATCAAACAAAACAATTGTTAGCAATCTCAAAAATATTATCAATGATGTCGGTCTTGATTGACACCTTTAGGTATTTTGAACCCTTTAGGCATACCATAAAATAATTGTACACCCACAAGAACCACTCCATACTCACTTGTTATGGTACTAAGGCCATTCTTCCCATTGAGGTCAAGTTGCCTTCTTTACACATCTCTTTTAAGCATGTGTTAAATGACAATGACTATTAAGTAGCTTTCTTATAAGATCTAGAGTTACTTGATGATAAATGCATGGATGTGGTAAATAATCTCCAAGCCTATCAAAACCAATTTTGAGGCCACTATAATCAATGTGTGAAACATAGAGAATTTGAGCTTGGTGATCTCATCCTTAAAGAGAACCAAAATAATACCATGGTTGAAAAGAAGCATAAAGGCAAGTTTAAACCCAATTGGGTTGGTCCATTCATCATTACAAAAAATTATGTAATAGTAGCATACAGTCTTGCCACACTAAATATAAATGAACTTGATTATCCAATGAACATTATCCACCTCAAGAAGTACTACTCTTGAGTGACTTTGTGTATTGTCTATAAGGACCATTTTAGGTCGTGCCATATTATCAATATTCTTCTTTGTACTATACCATTTTACCATCCTATCACATATCTATTCTACCATATCTTCCTGTAGACACCGAAAAAGTGTCTACTCCCTAGTCGACTCCCCCTTGGTCCCCTTAGTCCACTTCTAACACATTCCTAACCCACACACTCATTAATTTAAAATAATAACTTATTTTAAATTAATAACCCCCTCCCTTGACACCTCATCCATGACACATCACCCATGACACCTCACCCCACCTTGGATACCTCTCCTTGGATGCCTCCCATCACCCTATGACCAATTTATGACCTATTTCAACCCTCTCGCACTTATTTAATCCACCATCAACCATTTTCCAATGGAAATTAGACCTAGCAGTTGGACGAATGGGCAAAAGGCTAATTTTAGCCTTTTTTCCCATCTTCTAGCCGCTAACGTCGGTTACTAGTCGACCAATGCTGGTAGGATCACCGACGTCGATCGCTTAAAACAACCTGAAGGCAAATTCTCTTCCCCCTAGGACACTGAATCAGTTAATCATAGACCACGAATGTCAATTCTATCTCAGACTCTCTTCCTCTCTCGGTGCTCAGACCTGGACATCAATAGGAACTCTCTGGGATCAATCATTAGACTTCAACTAAATGCTCTTCTGGCTATAGACACAATAGGTACAAGCATTTCAAACACCTCTCACTCTACTCCAAGCAAGATATAAGTATTATTCTGCCTTTTTTATCATTCTAGTAACTTAGAATGTATTTGTATTCAGTCTCTGTTTGCTACTTCTACGTACTATAGCCCAGACCAGACCCAGCTATCAACCAGACTACACCTGACTCTCTTCCCAAAAAGGTTGAGAGGCCTTTAAAATATCTTTCCCCATTTTGACAACTTATCCTCTACTTTTTCTCCTCCTAAGACCTTATCTACTATCTTACCACCCTACACAGACTCTCAGACTACCACAGACCATTCCATCAGCCCTGAAACTCATCCAAAGCCCCATTGCCTCGATCGACACTGGCCTCCAGGCCCATTACCCCTACTGATGTTGACAGATTAACCGGTGTCAGCAACCTTAGACCAACTAACATTGGCAGACTAACTGGCATCGGTGACTGTGACAGACCGACAGCATAATACAGGTATGCATTATTTCTATTTCTTTGGCTTAGTCTTTCATTATTTCTCCTTATCAGACATTCTCTTTTATCAAAAGTGGACTGTCATCCCTCAAGGAAGTCTTTGCACTTCTGGGACCGAGCTTTGCTTGGAAATCCACCTTATATCCATCTAACAATCTCTTTGTTTAAGTCTTTTTCTCTATAGGTGTCATCCTCCACAGCCAAAGAGGAGTCCCTACAATGTCTGGATAACGGTGCACAAACTTCATCTGAGTACGTACAAACCCCTGACCATTTATCTTAGTTTCTTACTTCCCTTTGAATGTAGAAAAGTGAAAAATAGTTAAAAACACTTCCCTATCAACTAAGTTGGTTTCTCCCACCTTACCTATCCTTATGACCTTGGTTCCATTTCATTTGGTTCCATCACCATGTTTAGTAAGAGGATTTAGATCTAGTTCTAGTAGTTTTTTCACACATTCTAGATAAAGGAAGTATTTTGGAGTAGTAAAATAGAAGTTTGGTATTTGTATCCTTCATTTCTTATTTCATTCTCTATAACAAGTATGCCTGATTATAACTACTTATGGGAAGATTAGTGTCCCATCAGTCTTATTATTAATTATAACCACCTATGGTAAAATTAGTATCATTAATCTATGTCATTTTATCCTAGTTATAACCACCTATGGGAAAACTAGGGACAACACTTGTTTATTATACCTTGACATACCAACTTTCCATTCTTATGTCATATTATGCCTTTATACCAATTGTGCCTATTTTGTTTGAATTAGTTGTTACACTAGTCAGATTCCCCTATTGTAAGGTGGAACTATAGTGAGACATCTCTTTTTGGGACTATGTAGGTAGAGATTGATACTTGTTGAGGTTAACTCAGTCACCCTAAGCCATGTTCTTTCCATTTTATGAGCAACCTAAGCCATGCTCTCACCATTTTATGAGCAACCTAAGCCACTCTCTCACCATTTTTTGAGTAACCTAAACCACACTCTCACCATTTTGTGAGCATCTTAAGCAATGCTCTTACCATTTTATGAGTTTGGACCATTTAGTGTCTCATCATTATTGACTAAGCTGAGATACTTGAAAATTCTAAAAACATTTATAAAATTATTAGAAAAAACAAAAACATTGACCACTTCTTCATCTTAAGGATTTTAGGAACCCTTACTAATTCACATGCAAATCACTTGTCACTTAGTTTCCCCATCCTTTTTGGCCTCGTATCCCATGCACTTGTTATTTTGTAAGATCATTCTTATTCTTCTATCATGTCCATTATGTTTGGTTTTTATCAATTATCATTTTCTTCCCATTTCTTGGGAGAACTACATTTAGCCTAAAGTTTTGGCTAGATATTATGTCTATAGAACTTGTAGGTAGCCTCCACTTGCCTAGTGCATATGGAGTTATCTTGACCACCCCTTCCTTTTCTTATATTCCCCTAGTCATGTTTATTTTTTAAGTTGTCACCTATTTTATAGGGGTAATGTTCATTGTATTGTTTATACTAACATTAGACTAACTATTATTTATTTCTTTACTTGTTTATTTTGTTTTTTGTTTGTTTGTTTTCAACATTATTTCCTTGATTTAATCTATGTGCATTAATTGGGTAATTCTTTGTGCATTTATCCTTGAACCTATCCACATTCATATATCCACATTTATATCATGGTTTTTATCATTGGTGCATTATTTTTCCTTGAATATTGGATCACGGGAGTCAGTCCCTATGCATATTTTAGCCCAGTCCTCATGATGCCTATTGTATAGTGTTACAACAAAAATCAGATTCAAAAAGTCTACTCAACAATGATGGCATCAATATCTCCTTAGTATCAACATCAGTGACATCCTGAATCATATCCCAAATATCATAATTAACCATGAATGAATTTAAACCTTTGTTAGTATGGATGAGTATCTCTTTACTAGCAAGTTGTACCAATTCATCATTACCCTCTTTGTTAATTTATCATCCTCATCAGCTAATAAATCATGTTTTCCATAAATGGGGTCGAATGATTATAACTACCTATGGGCAAATCATTTTACACCATCCTACCTACATTTCTCAATGATTATAACTAACTTTGGGCAAATCATTGTGTTCTCATGAAATTCACTTTTTTTTAACCCAAATAGGGGCATGTTGTTATTTTTTTTCTATCCTAACTGGTGTAGCTCCATCTTCTCAATAATTATAAATGCCTTTGGTCAAATCATTATGGTGTCATACCACATTGTCACCATTGAGGCATAATTCTTATAACCTCCTTTGGGCAAACCATTGTACACCATTCCACTTGCATTCTTCGTGATTTTGACTAATTTTTCAAACTCATTATGTTATCATCCAATCATCATACTTTTTTTGGCCCCCTTGTTTTATTTCTTTATTTTTTAAGGGATCATTTTCCAACCTACTTGTGCTAACCATTCCCAAAAGGGGGAATCATATAGTTCATCCATTGCTATTGAAGTTGTAGGCATGTAGGACCTTTTCATTCTTTGAGAACATTTTTTTATGCTTATAGATTTCAATGCCTTCCTAAATAGGGTCAAATTGTAGACACCTAAAATTTGCCACCAATGACCTCCAACTAGGCTTTTAAATAATTTCTATCAAAATGCACAATTTGGCCTTAAAACACTAAAACTCGTTAAATGATATGAACCTATCATATACAAGTGCCAATTTTTGATATAGTATCACTAAATGGGGAAATGAAATTTATGAGATAGCTAACTTTATTCAGATCATTTTGAGTCAAAATGATGATTTTGCACCTAGGTGTTTTAGATTGCTCTTTTCTACCAAATTTCTTACATGAGACACGTGCCCTTCTTATTTTATGTCAGAAGCATCCTAAATGGGATAATAGATCCAATGCATCTAACATCACCTTCCAATTCTAATCTATTCAGATTTTGAGCCAATAATATGAGATTTTGACCAATTTGATTAATTTGTGCACCAATTTCCAAGATTCACACCAAAATTGATAAATCATGTCTAAGGTTAATTCATTTGAATCAAGATCTTAAGTTAATTTTCCATGGAACTTTTTGAATATTTCATTAATGTAAATTTATATTGAATAACTACATCATCAAGTGACATCATTTTTTGGGAAGGCATCACTAGGCCATAAATGCATAAAATATCTGATCAATACCTCTCATGCCTCTTTAATTCCTCTCTATCCCAAATATTTATGAGGTCATATATTGATTTTAATGTCCAAATTTTAATGGATTCTTAACCACACATATTCATCTTTAGATGGATGGTTTAGGTTCATTCTAATCATTTACAAAAATCTATAAATAGAAGGCCTCACACTCATAATTTCAAGCTCTTTTGGTGTAAATTTATAATGATAAAGATATATCTCAAGCCATTTATGTAGTTTTATCATGCCTAATTGTTGAGCCAATCCAAATTTATCATAAATCCATTGGTGTCAAGGAGAAGAGGAGATAGTCAAGCCTCCTTTGATAAAGACTCATTGAGCACAAGTCAAGCATGCCACTTCAAAAAGACATTTGGAGCATCCAAGGAAGGTGAAAGATAATTTATATTTTTCATTATAATTGTGTTTTCCATTTATTTTTATTCATTATTATCCCTCCTTGAGATAGGCTTAAGGTGTTATCTATTAGTGTGTTATTTTGGATTTTGATGTCATACACTAACACTATACTAGTCTCCCCTTATTACAATGCTATGTTCACACAATGTAACTTTCACACATGCTAACCAATGGAATATTAAAGTGTCCATGATGTCCATTAAGGTAATCCAAATGTTTATATGCTCATTCAAATGCATATTATATTATTGGGGAAGTTTCTCAGTCATTCATATTTAGTCTCTTAATAGCCTGTGAGTATCGTACACTCTTAACAATCATTCATAGAGATGAGACCATTGACCTAAGAACCAATGCTTAAAAAATTTATTGCATAATCCTTTTTAACTACCCCTAGTATATTTTTTCATCATATAAATTTTCAATGGATAACTGATCAAAATTTGGGAGTCTCTCGGGCTCACTTAGGCAATTTGTGAGTACCTTGCAATCTTAACATTTAATTATATCTTGTAGGGATTCAATCCAAGAAATAATACTATATTATTGGAGTATCCTCATAAAAATATCCAAATTCCAATTTTTCACATGTATTTTCTCAATAGAGTTCACACATGAATAAGAGAGCCTTCTTGGGAAATACAGGTCTGCCAATGAACTCAAGAGAAATTTATTTAGCAAAATAGGGCATAAATGCTTGATATTTATTTAAAATGCCTATTTTAGGTATTTATAAATATATTCCATGTTTTTAAATGATCTCTAATGTGTATCTACCTTATGAAATATTTTCAACCTACCACTTCATATCTTGAGGGTTTGTAGGTCATTAGGCTAATTTGACCCTAATGGCTTGGTTTGAGGTCTAACTTTAATGTTTCAAGGTTCCATTATTTGTGAAAAACCTTACTATTAATATTCATACCCTTATTAAACAATTTTAACCAACTCTTAATTCAAGAGCATATTTTATTCTACATATCTTTGAAGGTAGACTTAGAACTTTTAAATAGACCTGTAGATCTACATTAGACCTAGGATTTACAGAGCTCATAACAGATATTCACTCATATTTTATCCTCCATTTTACCTACACACATATCCATATTATATTATTATGTTTCCCACCCCTCTTTTATCCTTCAAACCTTAACTCATAGTATAAAAATTCATGCATTTCATATGAAAAAGAGACCGGCAAGTCTACAGGCATGTAGGTCTACTTTTTATCATTTTAGGCTTCTTTATCATGAATTTTTGACCATGTTAGAAATGAATAAAACCTTAAATTTTCATATAACCTATATAATGAGGTTATAAACCTCATACAACACTAATAATGTAACATTTATTACCCTTTTTTATTCACCTTTGTGCTTGGTGACATATACATAATCTTTGTCCTAAAAATGTTGTATATTACTTGGAAAAAATAGCATTGGAGTGAATAATCATGTTTCAAGATCCTTAAAAAATTTATATATCATTTCATTTCACATTAAACCAATTCACTTCATTAGTTTTTATGTTCATGAGTAAGACCTTATTGTTCTTCCACTTGCAAGCTACTAGTTTTTTGGTGAGTCATGAGAACATGACTTATTTTACCTTTTCGAGTTATAATGATGTATTAAAGAGATAAAATGGTTTTAAATAATTAAAAACACAACAATGAACATATATCATTATTTTCATGTAATATAATACTCTCAAAACATTAAGACTTTATTTGCACATTGATGGTTGATGAGCACTAGTAGCAATCTACAGGTCATCATCATGTTGAGAAACCTGTGGGTGTGGATTAGGCATGATGAACTATTGATGGACTTATAAATCATTATATGGATTGAAAATATGATTTGATAAATTTATCTTCATAATTTTAACTATTAAAAACCATAAAACATCATAAACTCCATGTTTTCACCATGTAATTTGCTCTAAACATGAAAAAATATTCCTTCTTGAGGTCACACATGCCAAGTGGGGATTGGAATAACATGTGGTATGTTTTTACAAACCCTATAGATGATCTCAAATTTCCTTCATTCCTCTAATAGGTTTAAAACAACCATTTCAAGGAGAAAACAAAGCATATAGAGTTTATGTAGGTTTTTAGACCACCTCATGGTCTTAGTGATTGTTCACAAAGGAGGGGCCACCGATCTAAGAATTATGGCCATTAATTTTAATTCCACTAGTACCCAATATGTTTACCAAGATCTTAGGTCACCACTTTCTCTCCTTTGTATGGAATGAGCATATGAAGTTGACCATTACCAATCTACCAAAGAATCAAAAAGTAAGATGAAAGGTGTTTTCTCTATTTTTAACTTATGAATTCCTCAAAATCATGTATTTAGGGTTATGGAGGGTAGATGGATCCATGAGAGTGATTGGGAGTGAAAATCCACATTGAAAACTTGCAACCATCCTTCAAAATAACCCTTTTTTAACACTAAAACTTCCATATCTTCTTGGTAAACCATGATGAAACTATGAAACAAGTATTCATGGAGTCTTTCACACCTATACAGACATAGTAAAACATACCCATATGTCCTTTTTCCAACTACCTACCATTTCTTACAACATTTCCCTCTTGAATGTTACAAAGAGCACAATAAAACACTTGAAATTATTTTTAGCATTATAAAAGAGGATATAACATATTTTTAGGAACTTGTATAGACCAAAAGGGAATATAGGGTGGCTTGACATGTGTTAAAATAATCAACAAGGTTTTATCAACCTTTGGTACTCTTGAACCAACTTGAAACCTATCATGATGTGACTAGACAAGCACAAGACTAGAATAAGCCTTTACCTTAATTTTATCAAAACTACCTTTAACTATGATAATAAGACCTCAAAAAGATCATTTTAAGACCTCACAAGGCATATAATGGCTATGAACAAGGTTAGAAAGCATGACAAGTCAAGTTTTTTGTGAACCTCTCTAATGGTAGCTAAAATTTGTCTAACAGTTTGTCCAACTCAATGCATTTAAATTGAATCCACTTCTTTGATTTTAAATTAGTTTTTTGTGTAATAATTAGGGTTTTGTATTGTATTTACCTCTTCACAAAAAAATCTTGTGGTAGTATATCAAAAATCTTAGTGAACATGGGTAAATGTGGTGAAATAGTCATATTTTTATCACAATCAATGTAGAAAAGTTTGTAGTCAATAGATGTGACTTACTTGCATTATTTTATATAGAACATGAACCTATCTAGACATATTCAAAATATCTACTCCTGAACCTATGTTTTCATCATCCCATTTTATTCATTTTCTCATTACCAAACACTTGTTACAGTTAACCAAAAACTTAGATCTAAGTTATTCTCTTCCTAGTGTTTTCCAAAAATATCATATTACTATTTTCAAAAAAATTAAATTATAATTATTTGTGAATAATACATATTCAACACTCTAATTTACTTTAAAAAATTATGATTATTAGATTCACTTAAATCATAAGTTAAAATACTTGGTTGGGCCCATTTGTGGTTACAGAAAAGGTTGGTAAAGGAGTTTATCATTTGGATATAGAATAATGGAAACCTATGAACATCATGCACTTTTGTCAATTTTATATGTAAGCATTTAAAAATAATTCATATTCAAAAAGTATAAAAATAAATAAAATATTCCAAATAATCATAATTGGGTCCTAACCATAACATGTTTTCCAAATTAATTCCAATGATTTATGTTATATATCACATGAATTTTAGATTACATATTATTTTTAATATGCACATGTATTTTATGGTATATATGAGTGAGACTCATGGGATACATGTTATAAATATGGATGTACAGACACAAGACATTCATATACCTAGGGGCCATGCCAATGTTGGGGGGCATCTCACTCCATAGGTCACATTGGTATAAGGTATAACTTTCTATGAACTTTTTAAATTATCATGTTGATTTACATTTATTTATTACATATGCATTTCTCTTTTTTATATTTTTACAGTATTAAATATCATGGATATGTTATTTTTCTATGATGTAATTTTGACATAGATTAATCTTGTAGACTGTCTTGATTTGGTCTATGCTTCATTGTTATATTGCATTTCATATATGCAAATCATTGATTATTATTTTGGTGGCTCTTGACATAGTGTGTGACATTTTTTGATTGAGTGTATTATTATATGACTCTTTATTTATATGGCCCTTACCTCATTATATGACATTGAATATTTATAGTGTAACATTGATCTCTCCCTGTGTGTGGTTCTTACCTTGTGTATGGTTTGTACCTTATGTAACATCTGATTATCCATTATGTGTGGCTCTTGCCTTGTGTGGTATTTTATTTTATATCATGTGTGCATTTATTTTGTAATATTTCAATGTCCATTTTTTGTGGCTTTTGCTTCTATGACATTTGATTATCCATCTTGTTTTCATCTATTATGTGACATTTCATTTTCCATTATGTGTGGCTCTTTCCTTATGTCCCATTCAATGTTATTGTGTGTCATGGACATGACATTGTGTGATTTTAAGTGGATATATTTAGGATTTTTGTTAATACTTCAGTATTGTGATCCATATCACGCATATTTCTACTTATGTGTGGTTCCATAATCTATATCATGCACATTTTAATATAACTTATCATTCAATGCTTATATTTGTGTTGACTACTATTTCATGCCTAATTTTTATATCTATATTGACATGACACTTATATTCCTTAGGATACATGTTTCATATATGATCTAGTGATCTAATCATACTATGATGACACTTTATCCACATATTATCACATTCTTTTAAATGTTTACATATTTCTATTTAACATGATGTGTTTAACTCCATTATTTTGAGATAAGTAATTTTCATACTACATTCCTCACCTTGGAATGGGGGAATATTAGTGGGCTTGTCATAGATATTTAAGCCTAATTAAATAAATAATTAAAATTTTAGGATAAATAACATAATTCAAAGGGTACATTTTGGTTCATATTATTAGTTTGGTTCATATTATGGGATATATTTTTTAAAATTGAGAAAAAAATTGGAGGAATATGTAATTAATATGTATACATTTTATAGGTTACATATTTTAGAGTTTTACATGTTATCAAATTGAATGAAAAATTATGTCATTCTATATCACATGTTTATATCATTGGACTAGATTAGGGACATGGGCATAGTTCAAGCACACACTATTACATTTTTTGTATTTTTCAAGTTGTTAGTGAAGATAATGAAGGTAACATTTTGAATCTAAAATAAATCTACAATGGTTTATATAGTCTACATATGATCTCTAGTATGGGGGCTCTACCCTTTCATATTGAGGTTCAATATCAGTTAATTTAGTAGTTTGGTTGATATTCTATGTCATTCAATGACCTAACACTACATCTTCATGATAATTAGGGAATTTACCTTCCCAACACACAATCATAAAAAATCATCTTTACTTAGGCATAATCACACCATTACATTATACATTGGGGCATAATCACCCCAATATCCCAACTTTAAGAGGGTAGTATAATTAACCCATGAATAGTGGTAAATTTTTCATTCATATAATTTATTTTATATTTCATATCATGTATGGGAATATATTGGTCCATGTTTCATTTTAATCTCTTATGGATTAAGCTACACACTTTGAGTCTTCTCCTAAAGGCAAAGTGTGTTTACACACTAAGGTACACAATCTCTTTAGCTTTTTACTATAGTATTCTCAATTCTACAATAAAAGGGGAGCATTTTTATATGCTAAAAATATGATATTAAACACTTGTAAATGTTAGTCTTTACCATTCTATATTTTATGACTTCTACATATACATATGGATTTTTCACACCCTTTTATCCTATCATCTTGCCTTCTATGGCCCTACCATAATTATTAGTATTAGCAGCTTATAGGAATTCCCTAGTGTGTTCCCAATCTACCTATTATCTTCATGAAATTGTATATTGATAATTATATCATGGTTTTTATCTTTCTAGATGCCTCTGATTATAATTACACACCTCCAAATTTCTTAAATTGTCCATATCTACTAGACTTGTCTACATGCAAAACAAAGTCATTTTCCAAATTCATATCATCTTTATGGGTCAGCTCATACATTTAGCATGTCAATGTGAGATAATTTATCCAAACTTTAATATTTATACACAATAGGTCTAATCTTATTCCTCATCGATAACTTATCAAGAAGGCATCTATAAACATCTTCATATTGAGAGGAATGACCCTAAATCTCCCAAATCATAAATCTATCATAAAGGGTGGTCCTTAGCCATTTATAAATCACCTCCAAGCAAAGCCAAGTTCCTATTTTCAAGTGTCAAGAGATATATTATAAGTTTCATCCATCCTATTATATCATCATTTCACAAATACACTTAAGGGGAAGAACTATGTGTGGTTTGAATTCCCTCCTCAAATTATTGCATACTTAGGTAGTACTCATCCATTCATTGTGGATTATTTTGGGTAAGATAAACCTATCACTCTTACCTATTTTTAAAATTTAACCTATCATTGAAATTGGATCTAGGGTTTGGAAGTGAAGGATATAATATTTTGGATATTACACACACAACAAACTCTTGGTATTACACATAACAGAGATTTACAAATAGGTGTAGTGACCTATGCCAAAATAGTGAGGCATGGTTTATAGGGATTGATGTGTTATAATGTAGGTGTATACATTTTGTTGAAGCATATAGATCTTGATAAAGTCATCTAATAGATATAGATATTTGATTTCCTGATCTAAATAAATCCCAATCCATTTCTATCCCTTTTTACCACCTTGATGTAGTCTCAAACCTGAAAAAAATAATAACAAATTAATTACATGAATCATATTAGTTATTTTCCATAAATATTAAATTAAAATAGTTCTATCACACTTTTTATATAAATTATATTTGGTTTGAGTTAGACATATCTTAACAACCTGAATTTGTCAAAAAATGTATCTTGTTTAGACACATCAATCTGAAACAAGGTAAAACAAAATTATGCAGTATTACTCCAAAAAAATTGTAATTTTTTCTATTATTTACATCATATTAGTTTTATCTTAATATTTACATTAATTTACTTTTTTCCTTCACTCTTGGATTTATACTTCTGAGACTCTTTTTTGGTACCTTGTTAGATTACTTTATTATTGGAGGTAAAATCACTAAGAGGGGGGGTGATTCAGTGATGCAAGATATTTAAAAATTCAATTGTAATATTTTAAAACTCTTAATAAATTACCACAATCATTCATAAAGTATACAATATGTTCATAACAATGAATAAGAAATATGATGCAAGATCACACACATAACACAAGATCTATGTGGGAAACCCTCTCAAGGAATAAAACCCACTCTCAAGCCTATAAACACATGGACTACTTGTCCTATAAGATGATCACAAACATGATACCTTTTATTGAAACACCCACTTCATAAGGAGAACCCACCCCTAAGTATGAACAATTACCCACATGTTCTAGATGTTGAGTACCCACATAACACCTTATGAAATCAATAACTCCAAAACTATGATTGCATTCAGTCTGATTGGAGAAACAATATATAACACTTTTATTTCAACTCATCACACACACTCAAACTTTTTCATGAAATCAATGCATCCAAACACCTCTTTAGATCACTCTAGGCTTCTTCGATCATCCTTAATTCACTCTATACTTTAGTCCTATTGGTTCCTAATTATAGAACTTGTACACTTATCCTTGCACACTTGAGATAAAATTACAAGAAATGAAGTAAAACCCATTAGTATGTTATTATATTTGGAGAAGTGTTCAGCATCAATATTATATTGAATGAAAAAAATGACTGAGAGGCATCTACAAAGGGTATGGTCAACTCCTTGGTACTTTTGGATCTACCTAAACCAAGGTGAGAGGACATATGGGGTAGCTTGCTCACATAGAGAGATTCTACAATTCAACCTCCATGTGTATTTTTAGAACTAGGAATAGATATGACTAGGGCATAACCAAGTTTTCACACTTCACTCATGAAGGGTTGTCACACAAAATGTATAAATGCTTTAAGTCATATACAAGCTACTAAAGATAGACATGGATGTGATTACAAGATTCATTTAGAATAATTTTCAACAACACAGGGGTTGAATAAGAGATTATAATGCTTGGCTTTAAATAACAAGATGAAGACACATGTCAAGTATGCATCTGCTATAAAATATCACTTATAGTATGTAGAGGGTGTATTATTTGTAGGGTAAGATAGGGTAGGATAGTTAGATAATTATACAAAGGGAGGATGGTACATTGGTGGTCCTCAAATAGTAAGGATTGTTTCAACATTCATGACATAACTTATAGATAAGATGAAAAAAACTTAAATCCCAGCTAATGGAACTACCAAGAGTGATTTTCCATAAACCCCTTATCATTAGATTTTTTTATTATGAGCCTTTAAATCCTCGTCAAGACCCTCAGGATCATACCACTTGGATAATCCATGGATTTATGCATCTTTCATAATCAATCTCAGCTTATAATAATGTCCTTACACCATGTGGAAACTCCTTATTTAGCCCAAGTCCTTTGTGTCATTGACCTTGAATCTTGATGTAATTTAGACCATCGATCCAAATCTAAATGATCAAATTCTATTGGTTGTCCACTTTGGCTTAAATTTGACATCTATGCACTCATCATTTGATGTCCACATGAATGTCTTTGATGGGTGCATAATTATCAAATTGAAGCCCCAATAAATAATCATCAATATTAATTTTTATGTTTACATGCCCACCATTTGACATACGTACAATCATTAATGATGTCTGTGCGACCATAAATTTTACGCCCTGATAGATAGTTACCATGGCTTAAATTTGACATTTACATGCCCATCATTTAATGTTCATGTGACTGTCAATGACGTCCATGAAACCATCAAATTTAAGCCCTAATGTATAATATCTTAACTTAATTTTGACATTTGAATGACTGTCAAAGACATCCATATGGTCATCACACTACTTATTCAACTTTTTTGGAAAGATTGTATCTTTAAAATTCTTTGAACAAAATGTCTGAAAGCTTAAACTATGGATTCTTTGGGGAAAATGTTTGAATACTTTTTATTTAAATCATTTGATCAAAATGTTCAAAGGTTGGAGCTTTGAAAATCTTTGAACAAAATGTCTGAAATCTTGAGCTACACAAAAAGTCTGAAGACTTAGTCTTGAAAACCCATGGGCAAAATGTTTGAAGACTCTAAACTTTTAATTTTCATTGAAATAATTAAACCTTACATTTCTTTTGGGTTTTTTACATGGGGAAAATTCCTAAAGGAATTAACCCTTCAAACTTTATGTTATGAACACTTTGGCCAAAATAAATAGATCTTCAAGATTTTAGTGTGAATAATTTTCCTGAGAGACTCTAAGGTCTTTATACATAAGCTAAGTAAAGACCAAATAACACTTAACCAATTAACACAAAACTTGACTTTGGATTGAACATTTGAAGACAAAAATTGGGCTAAGGACTTAGGCTTTGATACTTGTCTTGGATAACAACTTAGGCATTTATACTTAACAAGGGCTCAATTATTTTAGTGCAATTTTGGGCACTAACACTAGATCTCACCTAGGGATGCATACCTCTTGTGGGTGTGAAAATAACCCTAGAATTTAAGACCAAGTGCCAACCCATTGGGTCATAGAGTCAAGACTTAAAAAATTATCAAACACTCATGAAGTCTCAACAAAACATGGTAGACTTGATAAATATAGATCAGAAGAATCTAAAAATGAATTCACGATAAAAAATATGAAAGGAAATTGTACAAATAAGGCCCAAAGCAAAGGGGAAACAAAGCAATAAAAGGATAAAGAAATAAAACACTATACAATATGTACATTATCTATACTTTAGTTAAGGAAATGTTTTAGATGCTTACCATTATTTGACAGCTCAAAAAAAATTCCATCGCTTAATCTTTTTAACTTTTATAGCAGCTTGCTAACCAAGATGAAGTAAACCCATCTCTGCACTTGCCTAAAAGATATGTTTCTAAGCTATAATAGGATAACACATTGAATTAAATCCTATTTTCATGATCTCAAATCTAGATAAGACTATGCCAAAATATTTTGGTACTCTTTTAGCAATTGTAAATGAACTTGTTTCTTAGTAGCAATCAGGTGAGTACAAAGTAAGAGTGCACCAAGATCAATAATGTAATTTGTGTACTCAAATTACTATTTGAAAGGAAGCTAAAAGAATTAATTATTAGGGGCATAAAATACAACCCCATCTTCATTGAATGGCATCTTCCAAACATCATCTTCATTGTCAAACCCAGTATCAAGAATAATTGGTTATTTAATAATGTCCATATTCCCAATGAAGCTACCTAATGTTACATCCATGTATAGAACTTCTTTCAAAGCACACTTCAGATCTTTAATTACATCATGATTGGGTAACTCTTTCACCTATGTTATACTATAATCACAAGTAAATTTATATGTTGTGGCACATACCTTATTGACTATATTCCAAAATTGATATGTAGAAGTAGCATTCATCATTTCTATGGAGGCATAAAACTTACATGGGGAGTATTCATAACTGAACATCATAATCTCACCATCATCAAATATAGACTTAGGATCATCCACATCTTCATAATTTATATCATTTGTATCACATAGAGGATGTGGAAGGAATCACTTATCACACCAATCAATGTCAACATCAAAATTTACAAATTTTATCTTAGCATGTAATGAATTAGGAACTTATCTTCCAACTTTCCTTTTCTAATTTATGTCATCACATGTAGGCCTATTGAGCAGCCCCTTCTTATCTCTAGATATCTTATAGGACATTTTTTTGATAGTGGAGGCCAAAGTCTTAATAGTATCTTTGAGCTTGGTTGTCTTGGATGGTGTCTTTTCTGGATCAACCCACTTTGCATCAGCCTCCTTGTTCAAGGGCTTACCCAAAACTTTTATGTTACTTTTAATTTGTATGGCCATATTGAATTCCAACCATAGGTTAGTGGGATCCTTTTCCCTCAAGTAATAAGTGTCTTTCTTATCAAAATCATCATAATGTTTTATCAAACATGATATCTCACTAGGCTTGACATTCCTGGGCATCCGTATTCTAGCTTTATTGAACCATGTATTGAAGTCCTAAACACACTCATTAGGATTATTTTTTATGTTTTCAAACTTAGACAAAAGAAACCTTGGATCAATCCTAT
The DNA here is from genome assembly GCA_037957365.1 of Torreya grandis. Classification (NCBI taxonomy): domain Eukaryota; kingdom Viridiplantae; phylum Streptophyta; class Pinopsida; order Cupressales; family Taxaceae; genus Torreya; species Torreya grandis. The sequence continues at coordinate 5,775,881 of JARHVA010000019.1, read as the reverse complement.
CACCATATTGAATTCTAAAAACATTCTTCATCTCTTCCCATGAATCAATGCATCCATGGGGAAGGGAATTGAACCATTCATGAGTATCTTCCTCCAGTGTGTGCATAAATAAATTAATTCACACATCCTCATACTCAACCTCATAGTCTTCAATGATATTGTGAAAATACCTCAAGTGTTGATCACCACTCATTGTATTGTTCCCTTTAAACTTTGGGAGGCATTTCCTAACTTCATTTGGTACTTCATTAGGATAACCTTCCATGTCATTAAAATTAATTGGTCTAAATATTGTAATTATAAATGTAGGGAATTTATTCTCACCTTGATCCCTATGCCTCATTATTGGTTCAATAGTAGGTTCAAGAATAAATGGCAAAGGGATGTGAGGGGGTGAATGAGGTGGGCCTGCAAGATAAAACTTAGGAGGGGTTTAGTTGGTTGGGAAGGAGTCGGATAATAAATTAGACTATATGATTTTGAATAATCATAACAACTTTGACAATATTTAGCACTAGGAAGTTCAACAAATAAAAGTTTAGACTTACCAAAATCTTGATAGCCCAAGAATTCCTTTATAGCTACACTATGTCCTTCAATAGGCCTCTAAACTTGTCTAATTATTTTTTGATGAAAACTTGGGGATGAGACAAGTCTCTTATATGAGTCACCTTTGAAAGATGACCTCAATTCTTCCAGATTTCCAAGCAAAAAAACTCTCAAAGATAAATATATTGAAGATGGGTAGTGATCTTTCTTTAAAACTAGATGATGTTTTGGAGTTACCACTAGAAGCAAAGTTTTATAATATAACCATTTATATACTTGTAGTGATACATAGTAAAACCATCTATTTCTGAAGTTAATGATGATGTATGTAAGCAAAGATAATGAAACTTTTAGATTCATGTTCAAACAGTGAAAACCACCTCAAAACATGATAAATTTATAGCTCTTTGCAACAAGTTCATCAAATGTCAAATTATCAAATCTCAAATCCTAACATGTCCCTAGTGGAGTGTTTTGGTATTGAAGGCCAAGATAGTCCCACTATATAAAAAATAATTAGTAGAGAACTTGATAGCATGAAATACTTATATCATCTATTTGCAAGAGTCCCTGACAACACAAGTGATAATAATTATCCCTAGCAATGGTGCTAGAAGAGTGTTGGTTCCTAGTTGTATACCTCATATAATCAGCCTTGCACACTTGAGATAAAATGACAAGAAATGAAGGAAAACTTGTTAGTATGTCTTTATAGTTGGGTAAAGGTTTGGCATCAAGAATAGACTAAATGCAAAAAATTATTAAGAGGCACCTATAAAGGGTATGGTCAAATCCTTGCTACTTTTGGCTCTACCTAAACCAAGGTGAGAGTACTTATGGGGTAGCTTGATCACATGGAGATATTTTACAATTTAACCTCCATGGGGATTTTTGGTACTAGGAATAGATATGACTAGGGCATAACCAATTTTGTACACTTTACCTGTGAATGGTTATCACATAAAATTTATAAATGATCTAAGTCACATAAAAGCTACTAAATATAGATATGGATGTGATTGAAAGATTCATTCAAAAGAATTTTTAACAACATAGGGGTTGAATAAAATATTGCAATGCTAGGCTTCAAAGCATAAGACACAAACACATGTCAAGTATGCAATATCTTATGCATATACTAGAAAATAACACGTATAGTATGTAGATGGTGTATTATTTATAGGTTACGATAGTTATATAAATATATAAATGGAGGATGGTATCAAACAGTAGGAATTTTTTCAACATTCATGACATCACTTATAGCAAAGATGTAGAAAACTTAAATTCTAGCTAATGGAACTACTAAGAGTGATTTGCACTTATTAGTGCCAATGAAATGGAAATACCCAAATGATCCTTGAAATCCTGTAACATACACTGGAACTAGAATATCACCTTCTTTTTCTTATCAAATCCATAAACCTAGGGTGCCCTAACAAGTTATTCAGCAACATATTCCCAAACATAATGCAAAAATGGAATTATAATTTAGATCTAAGCCTAAGATGATATCTAGTAATGAGCATAGAACAAGATATCCAATCAATAGCATTTTCAAAACATATTATTTCACTTCATCAATAGAAAATAGTAGATAACCACAAACATTTTCATTAACTTGTCAATAAAATATTACACACATCAGTGTTTCAAAATGCTGCCATGGGACAAGCATGGTGGATTTTCTCTATATTGGGTTGGGGAGACATATGAAAATGCTCTTAGATCTTGATAATGGTTGTATAGTTGAAACCACCTTATAAAAAGAGTAAAAATACATATAATAATGCTCCTAAAATGTGGAAGGGCCTATACTAAGGGAGGCACAGACCAACATAATGACCAACACAATGGCCAACCAACCTTCTGAATAGAGGAAAAACCCTCTATTTATACATTTTTTACCCATTTAAAATCTTAAATTTCCAAAGTCCCACCAAGATGATCCTAGATGGAAAATATCCTTTTTCATGCTTGGAATCTTCATACAACTACAAGGAAGATAATTTTTACAATTGCCTCTACAAAAAATGATGAAGATTCGAACCACATCCTTTGATTTTATTGGTTGTAAATACTTTTAAACAAGATTTAATAATAATAATATTCATGGTGGAGGAAAACAAACCATTTGTCTTTATGTGTAACTACTTTAAGATGCCTTAGACCACTTGCTTGCACAGTTGGAACCTCTTGGATAGATTCCCACCCTCTTATGCACACCATGGAACAACATGTTATTGTAATGATTTGCTAGGAATATTCTAAATCCATGGCCACTATAATGATCTTCCTAGGAGTGTCCCACCATGACCTTTTAAACCTATAATATATCTCCCAATGGAGGATCTTGGATGAGCAAAACATGAGAAAATACAATACCCAAGTTTACTCAACCCATTTACCTTTTTGGATCCAACTTTCTTTTTCATATTTTTCTTTTAGTGATAACTCCACATTTTTTAATGCATAAATACATTATTTTCACCTTTTGACCTAATTAAGTAAATTCTAGACCCTCTCGCTAATTTTCAAATTGTAAATTTCTAGGCTAAAAATATTCAAATGAGCGCATAAGGGATTAATAGCGCTAGATTAAACTGTAATGCATTAAATATTGACTATTCCATTTTTTAAATAGTAATTTTCTTTTCTTATGCAGGCATGATTTGAGGTTAGCACTAGATCATAAATTATGTGAGCATAAATCCCTTATTATTATCCTTTTTTATTACAAGCCTTTAGATCCTCATCAAGACCCCCTAATATTATGCCACTTGGATAATCCATGGCTTTTTACATCTTACACAATCAATCTTGGCTCATACTAAAATCTTTCTATGATGTGGTTGCTCCTTATTTGGCCCAAATATTTTGTGCCATCGATCTCTAATCTTGATAGATTGTAGACCATTGATACAGATCTGAATGATCAAATACCATTGGCTATCCACTTTGGCTTAAATTTGACATACATGCACCCATCATTGGGAATCCACATGAACATATTTGATGGGAATGTGACCATCAAATTTAAGCCCTAGTAGATAATTATTGATCTTAATTTTGATGTTCATGTTTTAGTTATTTGATGTTTGCATGACCATCAGATTTTAAGCCTTGATAAATATTTACCATGGCTTAAATTTGACATTTGCATGCCCATCATTTGATGCTTGTATGACCATCAATGATGTTTGAGTGATTGTCAAATTTAATCCCTAATTCATAATGGCCAATCTTAATTTTTACATTTGTGTAACCATAAAATATGTTCACACAACTGTCACATTAATTGTTCAACTTTTTTGAAAAGCTTGCATCTTTGAAATTTTTAGGAAAAAATGCTCAAAATCTTGAACTGTGGATTCTTTGGGGAAAAAGTTCAAATAATTTGACTTTAAATCATTCAATCAAAATATTTGAAGGTTTAAGCTTTGAAAAGCTTTATACAAAATGTGTAAAAGCTTGAGCTACATAAAAATTCTAAAGATTTAGTCTTGAAAACACATGGTCTGAAGACTCTAAAATTTTCATTTTTTCCAAAACAATTGAACCTTACATTTATTTTAAGATTTTTTCATGGGAAAAATACAAAAAATAATTAACCCTTTAGACTTTATTTTTTAAACACTTTGGCCAAAACAAATATATCTTCTAGATTTTTTCACAAACAATTTTATAGAGAGACTTTAAGGGTTTTATATATAATCTAAGTAAAGACCAAATAACACAACCAATTAACATGAAACTTGACCTTAGAGTGAACATTTGAAGATAAAAATTAGGATAAGGACATAGGATTTGATACTCAACTTGGATAAGGATTTAGGTGTTTATATTTAACAAGGGCTCAATTACTTTAGTGTAATTTTGGGAACTAACAGGTCCATCCACTAAGCACACTCCCTCTGATCTCTGTCCATTGTCTCTATCTTCTATTCTCTAAAATACTTCCACATTCAAGTCTAGAAACCATTATCATTGTCTTCACTATTTATAGAGTCTTCATGCATATCAAATTCTAGGTCAGCCATAATACCTACCTTAACCCTTAAGACTTCTAATAAGCTAATACATATCTCAATACCATCCTCATAGGTCAGCCATAAAATCCATAGGTCACACTTAAGTAGTTACATCTTTCAATTAGGTATAAGTATCCCTTATAGGTCTCATGGAGACCTATTACCCTTTTATCACTTCATCAAGCATAAAAAATAACACAATATCACTTTAAAATATATGGGTCCACTCTATATGACCTATAATACATATTCAAATGATTACTCCTACAAAAACACTCTTCTACTAAATCACAATTTACTCAAACAATATTATGTACATACAACCACCATGAATGAACATATAGTTAACTTTATAACTCATTAAATTAGACTATACAAATAGTGAAACCTTCTAACTATATTTTTTGGATGCACTTTTAAGTTCTTTTCAACTTTGTTTTTTACACCACCATGAAATTCATCCTAGATCAAAATATATAGCTCAAAAACTATAGACTAGTTTTCCATCACAAATTTAAATATTTAAATTCCAACAGTCACTATGTAAATTTTAAACATCAGACATTTTGACATCATCTCATGTTCCCTAGAAATTTTGAAAAAATATGCTCCATCAATCTCCTTAGAAGTAGCCTAGTCTTTAATGTATAATTGCTCACCATTGATCTTAAATCCTTGCTTCCATAATCATGTCACTTAGTAACTTTGTATGCCTTATGTCCACATTGACTATTTAACTCAATGTGCTCCATCGATCTCCATATTTATGAACACTCATATGTTATTTATCTTTTGATAACTTAACAAGATTGAGACACATGTCACTAGTGCATACCTTTTGAGCATCCTTTGACATATTGACTTCACACGTGCCATTGATCTCCATATAACAATATCACACACTCTATTGGATCCTTATCCAATTATATTAAATGATTTCCATTAGATTTGTGATTTTATTAATGTTCATCATAGATCTTCAACAATGCAAATTTGGCTAAGTATGGGAACTTAGTAAATTATGTCTGAAAAGCCAACTTTGCACCTTAATAACTTTTACTACGTTCCATGCCTAGACCTAAATTTTGAACCACTTGATATCCTCACATATGGGAATCCATCCATATATCAATATACTCTTGAAATCTTCACATGTGTGAAACATGACATCATTAAAATGCTTACTTAGATTTATCTATCAACATGACTATTTGAACCTAGACACTTAATTAACTACTCTGATGAATTCCTTTCACTTATATAATCACTCCAAGTACTAGTAACACCTCATAAGGTTTTTTCAACATGTCCATATCAATAATATCATCCATCAATTACCTTACTAAGACAAACATTCTCCAAACCATCAATCTGATCACTTTGTCATTAATGCACTAGTACCATATGCTCTCTTTGACATCAATGACTATGCTCAATAATCTCCCCCTTTGTTATTGATGGAAAAACACCCTCATAATGACTTCTTACTAATTTAAACTTATTCATTTTGATCTTTCTCCCCCTTTGACATTTATGACAAAGGGTCTCTTCCTCAACATGCCAACAATCATTCCTTAACATCATGTATGTATTCAAATACTATTTAAGATGCTTAGGATACTTACATACTTTTAATCATATGAATCAATTTCTCCCCCTTTGACATTCACCAATTTGAATTTGGACTTCTCTGATCCTTGGACCTGGTAAACTACTCACAGAGATTATAAATAGCCCCCTAACATTATTCACATCTCTTCAAGCCTTTCAAACTATCTGAGTTAGCTCCCCCTAACTCTATGTTATATCTAAAAAAGATCATGACATCTTCAACAAGTCTTCTTAACCAATTCTATTTTGACACCTTGAAACCTCCATACTCTATATGTAATTACTTATCCTTGTCTTGACTAATCAACCTCTTGAATCAACATCTAAACTAGTTTAACCTTCTCAAAATCCTTCATCTAAAATCTTATCTTTCACAATATCTTGCTTACCATTTGCCTTCAAGATCTGTACTAATTGGCACTTTGATCATCACCTAAACACACATACTTGATTCCACACAATAAAGATATCTCCTAAGAAGCATATTTGTAGACACCCACTTATTATGGAGGGATTCAAGATCCTAAAACTTAGGAGAATCCCATATATCCATGATCTTACTTGACTTGCAATCCTTCCTCATCTTCAGATTGACTTTGAATAAGTTCTCAACCTTACTCTTTTCTTTTATCTCAATATCATGCTTGATTTCCTTATCTATTTGGGTAGATAAGGCTTGTTCCTTGATACTTGATCTTGTTCCCTATTCAATTATGTAAAATAATCAACTTTGAGCCTATTTTTTATTTACCTACTTAGGCCTCCATTCGCTATGACTCCTCTTCATGACAGGATTGACAATTTTTGAAGTAGAATACTAATCATTTTTGTAGAACCTTGATATGTGACATTTCTCATGACATTTGAAACAAATGAGGTTTCTCAAGTTGTACGTATCTTTTGATTGAGATATATTATGATTCCTTGAATTTTCATGAATTTATTCATGTACCTAATCATTTGGTCTCCTGATGAAAATATTACAAAACTTTACAATATGACCAAACCCTTGACACTTGTAGTAAAAGATGTCATTCTTTCCTTGTGAACCTATTTACTATATTGAATGATGATGCTCTTCATGCTTACCATTGTATTTCTCATAATGCCATGAAAATTCATTCCTTGACCTTTTACAATCTTTTTACCTATGACCAAACTGATTATAAGAGTAATAATAACCATTGAAATTTACATACCTCATAACATTTGGTTGTCTGATCTAATTTATATTCATTATGTCAATACCTTCATTCTTTAACTAATGATTGATCTTCAAAACCTTTATCTTGTCTTGAGTTACATGCTTTTGTTCTTCTTTGTATCTAAGACCATATCTATCACTAACATGCTTTTGACTACTTAAAATATTGTCAAGATCATTTGAGCTCTTTTCATACTTCATAAATGACTTACCCTTACAAGATGTCTTGTCTAAATAAGCTTTTAATGACTCAATTTCAATCACATACCTTATGCACTCATCTTATTTAGCTTTTAGTCTTGTAGACATAGTTTCTAATTATGTATTGATATGCTTAATAGTATCTTCATGTTCTTTGGTGTCATCATTCAATCTTGCTTCAAACACACTAAATTGATCTTCATAGTCCTTGATTTGTGACATCATCTCTTTGTTCTTTTTCTTCTCAATCATCAGATGTTCAAAAGTATTCATCAATTCATCCTTATTATTTAAATCATTTGTATCTTTGATCATATCTTTATTTAATTTCATCTACAAAGACTCTATCTATAATTGATACATGGTACACTCTTCATCCTTACTCTTTACTTCTTCATTAAGAGTAAAAACCTAAGTTTCAAGTTATGTGATCTCATCATGCTCCTTGACTTCATTATTTAGCCTTATTTCAAAAAGTCCAATTTGATCCTCATATGATTTGATCAAAGAATGTTGTTTTCTATTCTTTCGTTGTAGTAACTTCATCTCTTCCACAATATCTAGATATTTATCTTCAAGAGTGAATTTCTCATCTTCTTCCTCTGAGCTATTTCTACTAAATAAATATCTATTTAAATACCATTCTCCTTCATCATCACTAAAATCCATGAACAATGTCTCCTTGTCCTCAGTATGAAAAGAATCATCACTATCAGATGTGTTTACTTATTCTTTTACAAGTGAGTTATTATCTCCTTCATGGTAAAGGCTCTTACTACCTTTGTATGATTCCTTCTTTCCATTTTTATTACTAAACAACTTTTTGTACTTGCTAAGACACTCAGATTTCTTGTGTTCATCCTCATGAGATTCATTACAAGCTTATTTGAGTTCAATTTTTTTTGAACATTTGGCTACAAAAATACCAACTTTACCACATTAAAAACATTTAAAATGAAGTTTTCATTCATACTTACCTGATGCTACATTAAATATTCTTTCAATCATGGCTTCAAGTTGATCTTCATTAAGATCAAAATCTTTAAGACTTAACTTGTTCTTATTAGCTTCCTTGATCATCTTGAAGGTAACTTCCTTCTTAGGAGGTATGTCCTCATTAACTCTAATCTCATAGGTAGTAATAATGTCATGTAGTTCATCCATCTTCAAATAAGTGAGATCATGAATTTCTTCTACAACAAAAACTTTTAAATTAAACTTGAGTGTAATATTTCTTAATACCTTCTGTACTATAGTAGCTTCATCAATCACCTCTCTAATACTTTTGATCATGTTTACTACCCCATCAACCCTTAGAAGATAGGATGCCATAGTATCTTCTTTATTCATTTTGAAACCTTCAAATTACCTTTGATAGTTCTTCAATTTATCTAGTTTTATCTTTGAGTCTCCTTCATAGATAGTCTATAATTTGTCCCAAATATCCTTAGAAGACTTATAATGGATTACTTTGGTGAACTTAGCCTCAGATAGACCACAACTAATAGCATTCATAGCTATAGAATTATTCTTATTCAACTTCTTATTATTAGCACTAGTTAGAGGAGTAGCTAGAGTAGTATAACCATCTATGATAGATTACCAAGTATAAAACCCAAAGACATGATGTATGTCCTCATCCTTGCACTCTATAAAGCATAATTTGACCCATTGAACCATAGTGCTTGATTTATAAAGAAACTCTGCTTCTATTGACTTGCCATATTGTACATAGTTCACCTTTAAGTGGTTAAACTTGTAATGAAGGTCCTAATATATACTAATTATTGGAGGTACAATCAATGAGAGGGTGGGTAAATTAGTGATGCAAGATATTTCAAACTTAAATTTTAATCCTTTACAACTCTTAATCAATGACCAAAAGAATTCATAAATCATAGAAGATGTTTATAATAATGAATAAGAAAGATGATGCAAGATCACACACATAACACAAGATCTATGTGGGAAAACCTCTTTGGGAATAAAACCCAATCTCAAGCCTGAAAACACATGGACTACTTGTCTTATAAGATGATCACAAGTATGAGACCTTTTAGTGAAGTACCCACTTCACAAGGAGCACCCACCCCTAAGTATGAAAAAGCACCCACTTGTTCTAGATGTTGAGTACCCACACAACACCTTATGAATTTATCAAATTCATAACTCTGATTTTATTCAATCTAATTAGAGAAATAATGTATAACACTTCTCTTTCAACTCATCACACACACTCAAACTTTATCATGAAAAAAATGCATCCGAACACCCCTTTTGGATCACTCTAGGATTCTTCACTCATCCTCAATCTCCTTTGTACTTTAGTCCATCTAATTTTCACACTCCCTCTAACCTCTTTCCTTCATCTTATCTTCTATTTTCTCAAATACTTCCACATTCAAGTCTAGAAACCATTACCTTTGTCTTCACTAGTTATAGAGTCTTCATGTATATCAATTTTTAGGTCATCCATAATACTTGCCTTAGCCCTTAATACTTGTAAGAAGATAATACATAACTCAATAACATCCTCACAAGTCATCCATAGCATCCATAGGTCACACTTAAGTAGCTACACCTTTCAATTAGGCTTAAGTATCCCTTCTAGGTCTCATGGAGACCTATTACCCTTTTATCACTTCATTGAGCAAAAACAGGAACATAAGATCACTTTAAAATACATGGCTCCATTTTATATGACCTCTAATACATATTCAAAAGATTACTCTTGACAAAACACTCTTATACTAAAGCATAATTCACTCAAACAATATTTTGTACATACAACCACCATGAAGGAACATATAGTTAACTTTGGAGATCAATAACTTCAAATTTATAGATAGTGAAACCTTATAACTAGATTTTATGGATGTACCTTGAAGTCCTTGTAAAATTTTATTTTTAAACCACCATGAAGTCATCCTGGATCAAAATATATAGCTCAAAAACTATAGACTCATTTTCCTTCATAAATTTGAATATTTAAATTCTAATTATCATTATGTAAATGCTAAACATTGGACACTTTGATATCATCTCATGCTCCCTAGAAAATTTTACTAAATACGCTTTGTTTATCTCCACAGAATTAGCCTGGTCTTTAACCTAAAATCACTCATCATTGATCTTAGATCCTCATTTATGCAATCATGACACTCAAAATCTCTACATGAATTTTATGCACATTAACTATTTGACTCAATGCACTCTAATTATATCCATCTGTACAAACACTTGCATCTCATTGATCTTCTATTAACTTAATAATATTAAGACACA